>OVBE01004443.1:0-23925 GCA_900406425.1 Iberis pinnata | reverse complement strand
TGACTCCTGAAGCTCCTTTTTGACTTCTTTTCTCCCGGTTTTGACTCGGTTAAGCTCTATCATACTTAGGTACCTGAAATATGCAAAAGAATGCAAAATGCAACCTAAACTATCCTAAATGCAAATGAAACTAATCGAAACAAGAACTAAATCGATGCCTAAAGTGAATAAAAACGCAATACATCATGCGGCTCTAACTAACCGCCTGGTAGGGGTTTTGGACGACGAGCTGAGGAGGGCAAAGAAGAACTCTAGGATCAAACTGGTTAAGGATGCAATTGTGAGAGCTGACAAGGCTATTACCGAGCTGACAACTGTGGCGAGAAGGGTTGAGGTGCTTATAGATGAGAATAGCAGGCTGAGAGCCGAGGTGGAAGATCTGAGGAGAAAGGATGTGGACAAGTTGAGCGCGGAGGTAGCTCGTCATGAAAAAGCTAAGAGCAATTTGAAAAAGGAGGTGGCCTCTATGGCTAACCAGTTGGCGGTTCTTATGAGGGATATGGATGATCAAATGGAGCAGAAGCTCAAAGAAAAAGAAGAGGAGATGACGGCGCAGTTCGTCACAAAAATGGATCGGGTAAAGGGGAAGGTAGTTAACGAGAGGGTGTACCAGGAGAAATTGATGCAGGTAGAGCAAATCAAATGCAACCTTGAGCTAATCAAGTTGTTGAGAGAAGGGGAGACAACACTTGAGGCTGAGCAAAGAGACTTGGAGAACGATCTGGGTGGGTTTAACGAGGAGTTGGCCATGTTGGACTTCAAAGAACTGAACATGGAAAAAGACAAGACGACAACACCGACTGGGTCTGACTTGAGTGAGCCCTCCGAGCTCAACCCGGTCGAGGATGTTGATCCCTATGGTACGAATCTCCCCTTTCTAAATCATGCAGAGAAGGTTGTTGCTGAAGGTAATCAAGATGAGGTAGTGGTTGCGGAGGGAACGGAAAAAGAAGAGGTCGAGGGGCTCGATGCGGCTGCGGGTGGAGCACTCGATAAGGCGGTTGAGGTCACTGTGCAGATCAATGAAATTGCGACTATTCCAAGGAAAGACGCCCCTTAAGGGGGGTGAAGGTGGCGCAGCTAGCCAGGACCCGAATGCTTAAAACCTCCTCCCTCTTATATTTTTTTACCTTTAGTTTCTAAAAACTCTTTAAATGTTTGGTTGTCTCTGAATATTGTGCCCGGTGGGGCTTTAACCCAGAACCTAATACTTTGCTTTTGAATTTAAGTTGGATTTTCGGTTTATAGCTTTGTTTGCTGCTTCTGAGTGTCCGTTTCGGGCTAAGTTTTGCAAAGATATTTTTTAATCGTAATGATGCGTATTAGGATTACGCCGCATGTGTTTGATAGCAAAATTTGTTATATGTTTGGCCATTAATGGCGATTTGGCTGAAGCTGCCTATTCTATTCGAGGGATCGAATGTTTAAAAGGTACAATGAGTATTTCGGCTGTTTGACAACGTTTGCTATATTTTTTAACGTGTTATTTTGAGACTGGGCTCGGCTTTAGCGCTTATAACGTGCTGAGGGTTACTCAGGCTGATACCCGCTAGGGGGGGGGGGGATGTGCGATGTATTGTACAAATGGCCAGGTGGTGCAATGTGATATGTTTGATTGTGATATGTTTTGCATGTTACGCTATAACGAGGGGTGTATTTAAAAGTTTATATAGTTTTCCCATTTAGCCAAAATTGTAGAGTCTAGATGGTCTTGCGCAGGTGTAGTATAGTGTTCTCCCCTTAATTTTGCTGGAGTATTGGTAGATAGGATAAACGACAACGATATTAACCATACAAATGGCGGTGGAGTAGCTCGATGGACGCATGTGTTCAACCATGTAGGTTGGGTAAGGGGTTGTACCGTGTAGGTTTGCGAGTAGGTCCGTCATCATATCGAGAGCCCCCGGTTGGGCCGGGCTAAGTATCTAGTGTGAAGGACGAATACATCTTCCCCATTTTTTGAGAAAAATTTGTAAGGAAAAGATAGGGCAGGCTGGGTTAGAGTATGAAGGACGAATACATCTCCCTCATTTTTTGAGAAAAAATTATAAGGAAGAGACAGGGCGGGCTGGGTTGGAGTGTGAAGGACGTATACATCTCCCCCATTTTTTGATAAAAATTTATAAGGAAGAGACAGGGCGGGATGGGTTGGAGTATGAAGGACGAATACATCTCCCCCAGTTTTTTGAGACAAATTTATAAGGGAAGGACATGTCTGACGAATATTAAAATTAAAAATTACAATAGCTGAATTCCTGTCTAAGGAATTGCCTACGTACCCCTGTGATGGGGATCAAGCCGAGGTCGTAGTTCACTGAATTGGAGGGTACAAATATGCATGGAAATGAAAAGGGACATAATTTGCTAGTAACTAACAAAAATATTTCATCAAGTGTTGAGCGTTCCAAAGATGTCGTTCTTCGTTTCCTTCTGTGTCTTCTAGTCCGTATACTCCTGGCTTGATGACCTTAGATATTTTGTATGGTCTTTCCCATTTGATACCCAGCTTTCCTGCATTCTTGTCAGCCCTTACAGGGAAAACTTCTCAGGGCACAAGCTCTCCTTTAGCGAACAGTCTCTTCCTGATCTTTTTGTTGTAGAATCTTGCTACGGCGTTGTGGTAATTTTGCAAGCGTATTGTTGCTTGGTCTCTCCGTTCTTCAATGGTGTCTGCTATGTTAATGAGCATCTAATCATTTTGGTCCGTGTTCTGAGGTACCAGTTCAACTCTGAAGCTGGGAACTTTGGTTTCAGCTGGTATTACCGCCTCGGTTCCATATACCAGAGCGAATAGTGAGTCGTTTGTTCCTCGTCTGGGTGTAGTTCTATAGGACCAGAGTACTCCCTCCAACTCGTCTGCCCATCTGCCCTTTTTGGCGTCCAGCCTTTTCTGTAGCCCGTCTAAGATTGTTTTGTTTGTGTCCTCAGCTTGGCCGTTGGCCTACGGATAGTAAGGTGTCGAAAAGGTTAAATTTATGCACATGCGTTCACAAAAATCTTTGAATCGATCTGATGCGAATTGTGGGCTGTTGTTGGTGAGGATTTCGTAGGGGATCCCATGGCGGCAAATTATGTTCTTCCAGATGAAGGAATCCACGTTCTCGGATTTGGCTTTGGTGAATGACTTGGCTTCTATCCACTTGGAGAAGTAGTCAGTCAGGACGAGAAGGAAATTTTTCTGTTTCGATCTGTGCATCGGGCTAATTATGTCTTTAGGCCATCTCATGAACGGGTAAGGTGCCGTGATAGACTGCATTTCCTCAGTTGGTCTGTATATCAATGGCGCATGTTTTTGGCATTTTTCACATTTCAACGTGTATTGTTCGTAGTCCCTTATTATCTTTTTCGTCTCGTGGCCATATATGAATTTTAGTAGCGGGCCGCGTACGCTCCACTTGTAGAGGTTGCCATCTAGCTGGGTGTATCTAGCGCTTTTGGCCTTCAGTTTTCTGGCGTCCCATTTCTTTGGTGGCAATATCCCATCTGTTATGTAAGCCAGTATTTCGAGTCGCCAGTCTACTTCCAACTCGACCTCGTCTGTTTCCATTGGGATCGCGTCCTCTTCGACGTCCTTGGGATTTGGGTTGGCATTGTATTCCTCGACTGAATCATGGATGACATACGTGGCATTTGCGATGGCGATGCTCGGTTTATTGATAGTCTCGACTGGTATGACCCTGGTCGTTTGTGGGTCCATACTAGAGGCCAATGCGGCCAGGGCGTTGGCAGGTATGTTTTCGCCTCTAGGGATTTTAACTAGGTCAAAGTCCGCGAATTCGTTACATAGGGTTTCTACCACGCCTAAGTACGCTTCCATTATCTCATCCCTCATCTCGTAATCCCCGCTTAATTGGTTTGCTACTAGCTGAGAGTCACAATAAGCCGTTACCTGCTTAGCTCCAATTGCTGTTGCCAGTTGCAGCCCGACAATCACTGCTTCGTATTCGACTTTGTTGTTTGAAGCCGCGAAATCTAATCGAAACGATTGCTTGACCATCTCCCCTGTTGGGGAGACCAAGCGTACACCTACTCCAGAATCATGTTTCGAGCTTGCCCCGTCAACGTACAGTGACCACTTTGCTTCATCTGGCTGTGTTGCCAGATTCATCTCAGGTGGTAACTCTATTAGGAAATTCGCCAAGACTTGAGACTTTGCGCAGGTCCGACTCCTGGATAGTCTCCCAGATTGATTTGGGTTGTGCAGGATTGTCCGAAAAGGTTGGTTTAAATACACCACGATTGAATGAGATTGGAAATAAGATCGTAGTTTCCGTGCTGAATGCACCACAGCCAAGACCAGCTTCTCTATGGTTGGGTATCTAGTTTTCGCACCATCTAGGATTTCGCTGAGGTAGAAGATTGGCATTTGGTTGCCTAACTCTTCGCGTACGAGAACTGAGCTGATCGCGTGGGAGGATACTGCCATGTAAAGGTATAACGTCTCCCCCTCTTGGGGCTTCGAGAGGACTAGTGGTGTCATGAGGTAGGTCTTTAGTTCTTTGAACGCCGATTCACACTTCTCGTCCCAAATGAATATTTTGTTCCCCTTCAGGAGATTGTAAAATGGAAGGCATTTTTCAGTTGATTTGGATATAAACCTCGTCAGGGCGGCTATGCGTCCAGTCAGTCTCTGCACTTCCCTAGTGTTTTTTAGCGATGGCATTCTCAATAGCGCGTTGATTTGTTTCGGATTGGATTTTATCCCCCTTCTTTTCACCAGGTAGCCGAGGAATTCTCTCGAGGTTACCACGAATGTACATTTGGCCAGGTTCAGCTTTATCCCAGTTGTGGCTTCGACGAGTTGGTCTATGTTTGGCAATGGAAAAATATCCTTGGGGCATGCTTTGTTCAGGTCGATGAATTCTATGCAGACTCTCCATTTGCCACTCTTTTTCTTTACCACTACAAGGTTGGCCAGCCATTCCGGATATTTCACCTTTGTAATCGAGCCCGCTCCTAACAACTTTTCTACCTTGTCTCTAATTGCCTGAGCCCGCTTGGCCCCCAGCTTGCACTTTTTCTGTTTAACCGGCTTGTAGATTAGGTATGCGTTCAGCTCATGAAACAACATGTCTAGGCTTATTCCTGGCATGTACATCATGTTCCACGCGAAGGTGTGTTTATTTTCCTTGAGAAAGGAGATCAGTTCCTCTTTCAAGTCTTTTTGGAGTTTCGATCCAATGCTGACGCAACGCTCTGGATGGCTTGGGTATATGCAGTATTGCGTCACCTCGTCAAGCTTTCGTTCCTCGTAGGTCGGCTCCGCAGGTGGGGTGGGCTCCCCTATCTGTAGTTGCTATAAGGATTTTTCTCTGAGTTTGAGCTCAGCTAGGTAGCAAGCTCGGATTGACCATTGACTTCCTTTGATCGTTTTGATTCCATCCTTGGTTGGGAATTTGACACATTGGTTGTACGTAGATGGGACAACCTTAATTGTGTTTATCCATGGTGTCCCCATAATTGAGTTGTACATTGTCGGTCTGTCAATTACTGTGAATTCGATCATCCTTGATACCCCAGATGCGTGCATCAATAGTTTGATAGTTCTGATTGTCATGGATGATTGTTGGTGAAGCGGTCAATGGCGCAGATGGTCCCTAGATGCGTGAGAGGTCTATGTCAATTTTTTCCAGAGTCTCTTTGAAAATTAAATCTACCAAGCTCCCTGTATCTATGAGCACTCTCGCAATCTTGTATTCTTCAAGGATCAACTCGATTACCAGGGGATCGGCATGAGGGACGTCGAGTCCTGTTGTATCCATTTCGTCGAATACTATAGGTTCGCCTGTTTCTAAAGGCTTGATTTGTCATTTCACGTAGGATGCAGCTCTACGGCCATATGCCTTGATTGTGGTTAACGAGTTTAAGCCAAACTAGTGGTTTCCCATGATCATATTGCAGCTCGGCTTGTTCTTTTGTCCCTTGCTTGAGGTTGATCGTCCTCGCCTTGCCGGGTTCCACCAATTTCCCAGACTGGTATTTGATGAAAAGGAAAGACTTGAAGCTCATGCATTCCTCAATGGAGTGTCCGTCTTGGTTGTGGTACTCATAATGCTTTTTGACGCCTCTCTAATCCTCAGGTCGTTTCCATTGGTTCCAAGGCCCACTCTTAGGTTTTCCTTCAAAAAACATTTGATTATTCACCTACAGGTTTTGCCTCGGGGTAGCGACCTGAGTCACTTGACCCCTTTCTCGGGTCCGTTTTGGAATTTCAATTAGATCTTCTTTTATCCGTGCGAATACCTTTCGTTTGTGGAGCTCATCATCGATTGTCGCTGGTGGGTTTAGTATTAGGTCCTTTATGAATTCGGACTCTCCCCATACCGCATTTTTGAGAGCAGCGATTGCGGCATTTTCAGTTACCACCACCCGTGATATTACTTCTTTGAATCTATCAATGAATTGTCTGAGGGATTCGTTTGGACCCTGGGTCATGCTCCACATATTTGCGTCTGAAATGTCTCTCTCGATGGACGCTGAGTAGTGCTTTAGGAACAGCAGGCTCATCTGGTTGAAACTGTGGATTGATCCTTCGGGAAGCCGTGAGAACCAGGTGAGTGCTGGTCCTTGTAAATTCTCGCTGAACAGTTGGCAGTCATGTACGCGTTGGCATCCGTCTTTCCTTCATAGAAAGGGATCTTGATCTTTCTAGGGTTTCGTATTCTTGCATTCTTTAAGTGCGCGGCGTACGAGCTCTGCAGTGTTTCCTCCATTAGTCGGTCCACCTCTGGCGCTGAGCTTGTGGCATGAACTTTGGAGTTCATTTGTCGGAAGGCATGTCACAAGGAATCTTTCATCTCCCTGATATCCTAGATCAATTGCTAAGGTCGTTTGTGGGCGCGAGAAGGTGGGAAATAGGAGTCATCCTCATACGTGTCGGGTCCCCCCTCGGATTCCTCGGATGGGTCGGTTCGGTCCTTATCATCTTCCGAAGCCTCGGGGATTGGGGTGTGATTTTGCTGCTTGGTCTTGCCGTTGGTTTGGTCATCTTCCTGGTCGGGTTGTCCTCCCTCTGGGTTTCCATTGGGTGGGGTCTCCATTGCATTAACGCGGCGTTCTCGCGTCTTGACGGAGTCCAGGGTTGGAGTGAAGCGTAGCCTCCTGGAATGTTCTCCTAAGACTGGGTATCGTCGTGCGGATGTCCTGGTGGAGCGGTGTCGTGAGGATGTTGCTCGGTCTTGCCGTTTAGTCATCGTCTTTGTTAGGTATGCGGATTCCTTTTCCATCTGGTCGAGCTTTTCTAGTAGGAATCTATTCAGGGCGTCTTGCGTCTCTACTTCTCGGACATGGATTGTACAGATTGAAGGAGTGTCTGGATTGTGATAGTATATCCGTCACATGGTATGGATGTGTTTTCTGTCATGGCGGAGTTGGATTTGGTTGCGTTCTTCCTTCTTGCATCAAAGAACTATTTACTCCCCACAGACGGTGCCAATTTGTTGATGCTAAAACCCACAATTAAATTTTAGATGATTTTCTTAATGAGGAATTCGTCGTTCTTGTCAAAATTAGAAGGAAATTACAACACAAACTCAGGTCGAAATGAATACAAAGAAGAATAATGTGTTTTTTTATTGATTTTGATGAATGTGTTTGTACAAAGATAGATCAATCTCTCTATTCTAATTCCAAAAACCCAAAAAGATTCCAATGCGTCATTTCTCTCTCTTCTTGCCTTATATCACCCTCCGCCTAGTTGGGTTGTTCCGATCTTCTAGGGTCGTTGGGATCACGATCTTGGTGCTTCCCCCTTATCTCGGAACCGCTTGGACCTAATCTTCTCTTGTTCAACTCGTAGTCTCCTTCTACTCAACTCGTAATCTCCTTATGTTCATCTCGTCTATGACATGAGTAGACGATCGTTCACTTTCTACGCCTAAGTAGAGACCTGCTGAGTGAGTCCTTTTTACATCTTGATATATGCTGAACCGTTATCTAGGAAGTGACACCGGTTGGGCTAGAAACCTGCTGAGGGGGTTTCGACACCAACAAACATTGCTCAAATCATTGTGATATATTTCAAATCGGAAGAATACTAACACTTCTCTTTAGTGTTTGCTCTTTTTGTAAGCAAAGCAGACGAAGATAACAACCTGGTAGAGTGAGATAACTCATCCTTTTCGTGACTTAAGAAAGAAAGGAGCTAAAATTGGAGGCACATATTTATTGATCCAGACCTGGATCAGTCCTTCCATATATTCCTCATTGACCAGTAAGTTGCGATAGATCGATCCAGACATGGATTGATCGATCCCCTTTTCAGGTAATGTTCCCAAAGAACTTTTAACTCATGGTTTTGTCATTTATCTATTAGTCAGGTCTTATTTCTTTTCATGGATTCATTTTCACACTGGGACGTTGTGAAGTAAGTCTGGGGGAGGGTTTAGATCTACTAACGATGTTTTGTATCTTTTTGGATGTTTCGTCATTTCGATAAAATTTTTCAAAATTTTTCGTTTTTTATTTAGTCGAGTCTAGTCGAGTCGAAGGAACAATGACCATAATATGTGATGATTATTAGCCTAGTCTGATTTTAGTATTGTTTTCCATTTGATTATTTACTTAGATTAACAGTTGCGTTTAGGATTGGAACCCCATTGACTGATTAATATGCTTTTGAAAGTTCTAGTGTTTTGGATTGTTGATGATTTGATGCTCGCTCTAATTGGATACGACTTCATTGTGATATTAAATTATCTTGCTTATGGTGTTGGATATACTTTGAAAGCTAAGTGCCTTGCTCTTCACCTCTCTGTAAAACCGACAAGTTCTTTCAGTATGATCTAAATTCTTTCTCTCCTTGCCTTCAATAAATTTAAGAAAAGAAAAGGAAAAAAAATGGTACAGAAAAAGGATTGAAAATGTGATATTGAAAACCGTAGTTAATCCCAGAAAAACCGTCTGCTAAAAAAACAAAAAAGCGCATCAATGCGAAAAAGCAGTAAGAAAAGAAACAAAAGAGAAAAGAAAGGGAGTGAGAAAAGGGGAAAAAGGGTCAAGACCAGAAGTCGATAGATGTTCTGTTTGGTATGGGCGTTTCAACAGAAAAGGTTGTTGGGGCCAAAAAACGGTCACGATGAAACTAACGCCTCAACCAGTCACTACGAATCAATGAGACATTCCAAACTTCCAGTAATACATTTCAGAAATACGCAACGGTCATCGGATAATCAGGCAACAACCTCTACACTCTTTTTTCCTAAGTCGAGAAGGTTTTTTCCCACGTGGTTTTCCTATCACTAAAGTTTTAACGAGGAAAGATGGTTCACCTACAATGTTCGCGGAAGTTGAAGACCATGACAGATGCGATGTTCCGATAAACAAGAAAACGCAATCTGAATCTCGTACATTCAGCTCGCCAACTTGCGAGCTGAATCTCGAACATTCAGCTCGCAAGTTGGTGAGCTGAATCTGCAAGATTCAGCTCTCCGGTTGGCGAGCTGAATCTTGTAAATTCAGCTCACCAGTTGGCAAGCTGAATCAGTCTCAAACCTCTCGTCCCTTGTTTTGTATCACTCCGAAGTACCGTTTGAATTTTGTGACTAAAACCGTGAAACTTATTTCGTCCATGAAATGTATCGGGCTTACCGCATAAACGACAAAGATCACGATTGTAAGATTATCCTTTGCGGTTTGCGGAAGTATCATGACATCCATTCGTATAAATATCTATCTCACAAAGAGATAATAACTGACTCGTCGCAAAAACCGTATCGCATTGTCATACAACAGACCGATTCTTTGATAAGAATCGTAAAACTGCCTAACCGCGTGACGACTCATTGAGACCCAATATGCAACAAATGGCCCACTTGCAATTCTAGGTGGGAATTCAGCCCAAGTGTGATGATGGTTACAACTTGGTTTGCAAGCCACATAGACATGGAAGAAATTCAGAAAAGGAATGTTTCTACAATAGAAAAGGAAAGCTTCCGCAAAATGATTGGAGGCGGAAAAGGAAAACGGGCAAGCCAAGGAGTCTATATATGAAGGATGAGGAGGAAGATGTGGCGACATTCAATTTTTTCTCACCAGAATACTTAGAGCATTAGGTTATTTTCCAATTTTATTAGCGAGCTGCGACTCAACTAGGTCACTAGTCTTAGGTTTTTCGTGTCACGAAACTTGCTGATGGTTCACAAAGCTAAGGCTAACCACTTGTTAAAACGCTTAAACGATTCAGAATAAAAAAAACCCCTTTTCTCTCTTTCATACTCATTATTTCATACGTCTATTATTGTTCTTTATGTTCTGATCTTAAATCATTTGACTCATAGGAATCCGGGATCTCTGGAAATTTAGAGTTCTCTCTGATTTTCCGTAACTAACAGAGAACGGACAGTGCAAATTTTGGTTCCCAGAAAGGCATTTAAGCACATTCATCGATACCCCATAGGTAAGAACACATTTATCTATAACTGATTGAATTTAGAGAGCTAGTTGTGATGATTTGATGGTTTTAGCTAGTTGTGATGATTTGATGGTTTTAGCGTAGGTGGTGGTAAACGATCTATTTTGCAGTGGTTGTCTAGAATTATTGTCTTTTAGTTTTTGATCTTTGAATTTGAGGTTGCTGAGATTCTGAGAGTTCCTGTGTGGTCCGGTTTTCAAACCTCTTCTCTAGATTTGGTCTTGATTTACTTGAGGAGAAGGAAAGATCTACGTTTGGGGGAGTTGATATCACTCAAATTTAATGCTTTGTAGTGGGTGTTTACACTTGCTATTTGGCATTGTCCAAGTTTTTCCCTTGTATTTTTGGTATATTTTCATGATTTTAGGTGATTGGGACTTTCTACAACAATAAAGATAGTTTTTCAGAACATTTCAAGTGCAAACAGACAAAACGAAGGTGGAAGGATCGATCTAAACTGAAGAATGATCAACCATATAAGCACATATGTAGAGATCTATTGATCCAATGTTCTTGGAAACTTACGTGAATTCAGATCAAACGATCCTATCTTGGATCGACCGATCCCAGAGATAGAAGAACGTCATATGGATCGATCCTACCATGGATCGATCGAACCCTATGCCCGAGCCAGGTTGAAGATAACCAAAAAGACGCAATTGTGCTCAAGACTTATCAAGATTTTCCCTAATTGGATTTTGTTTTCCTTATTTTATTTTAGCACTATAAAATCCCTTTGGCTTATTTTATTTTGGAGAATCGAAAAAACACAACACAATCACGCTTTTATTTTTCCAGGGCTTTTATAGAGAGACGAGATCTACTTGTATTGGAGAAGATTTCTAAACTATGTCTTTTATTTTTAAATATAATTTGGTTTTTGATGCAATCCTCAATTATTATGCTTGTTGATTGCTTAATTATGTATGAGTAGTCGCCTTGTTAGGTTTTAGGGGTTTCTCAGGGAAACCAGGTTTGATAGTTAGGGTTTGACATAATGGATTGAATTTATTAGGTTCTTAGTCTAGATTTGTTATGAATGCTTGAATTAGCTTGATCACCTAGATCATGATAATATGTTAATAAATACAAAGGGATTTAGTTTAGAAACTTGACCTAGTCTAGATGAATAAGTGTCTCTACTTGCGGGAGTATTGTCTTTGATGCTTATGAGCATATCGAATTTGATATTATTGCATGATTAAATTATCTTAATACTGCGGGAGTTTATCTTTAGTAATTCAAACATAGAGATCTAAGACTTCGGGAGAATATTAGTCTATTATTTTCTTTTGAGTTGAGAACGATTTTTATTATAAAATCATACATGTTAACCTGAGCTTCAAACTTGATAAACAGTGGAATTCCCTAACGCATAACACTTTTTTTAATTGCTTTACAATCTTTTTAATTTACTGTATTTTTAAATTGCAATCATTCAAAATCGAACACCCTTTTTATTACCATCTTAGCTAGAATCAAACGTTTAACTAAGAGCCGCACAATCTAGTCTCTGTGGAATTCGACCCTAGTTGACATTTTTCAGAGCGGAACAAGATGGGACCGTCATCGCATTTGGGTCAAATTCCCACCTAGAATCGCAAGTGGGCTGTTTGTCGAGTTTTGGGTCTCATTGAGTCGTTGCGCTGTTTAGGCAGTTGTACGGTTCCTATCGGAGAATCGGTCTTTTGTATGACGATGCGATACGAGATTCGCGACGAGTCAATTATCATCGCTTTATGCGATTGTTATTTATACGAATGGATGTCATGATACTTCAATAAACCGCAAAGGATAACCTTACAATCGTGATGTTTTCCGTTTACGCGGTGATCCCGATAATTTTCACGGTTTTTTTTTGCAAAATTCCAACAAAACTTCGGAATGATACGAAACGAGGGACATGAGGTTTGAGATGGAATCAGCTCGCCAACCGGCGAGCTGAATTTGCGAGATTCAAAAACCATAATAATTGACGGCTGCATATTCAAAAACCAAATTGTATCTAAAAATAAAAGACAGAGATTAGTAATTACAATTTACACGTGTCTCAAGCTTTTTATGAGTTTCATTATCTTAATACCGAGAGCCCAGATTAAGTTTAAGGTTGTATTATCTTAAAGTCATGGCCCAAATTTAGTATATGGTATGGGCTGTTAAATTATTTAAGTCAAGACCCAAGTTATTTCCACCTTCGAATATAAATCTATAAAGGCTTTATTTATTTAAAATTTTTGTCAACTTATATGGGATTAAAAAATTATATACAAAATTTTGATATTCGACATTTATATCGAGACTAATAAAAGTCGAATAGGTTTTATTTTTAGAGTCTCACAGCATAGTGAATTTGCGATTTTACCGCTTGGACTTCTTATTCAGTTTTTGTGATGTAGTCGTGGAGATCGCAAATTTCATCGAGATCATCGTTAGTGGCCTTCGGAGCTTGTCGGCGTCTATTACGGATGATCTAAGCTTATTCCTCAGCCTGATTCTCTTACACTACCCAGAAGATGTTTTCCTCCTCCTCTGTAATGAGTTTGTCGAGCCGAGAACTTTTTCGAGGTTAGCGGTTGTTCCTTCTCCTTGTATGTACATCAGCGTCTTTGTTTGAAGGGTTAGACTGTTCGCTATTCCAAGTTAACTGACTCAGCTTCGTTCTCTTTTGTTTCTCTATTGAAAGGCGGAAGGTTGTCACTATTTTTCAATGTTGTGACAAGAGTAGTTCAGTTGGAATTTTGTTCTGGCAGTTATTTTTGCGTGTTTTTCACCATGTCGAACGTGGTCGCGAGATCGAGTCTTCTTTCGCACAGCTTGGTAGTTCTGCACAGAAATACGGTTGTCGTCCTCACGGTTAAGGTCTAAACCTGTTTAGCGAAAGAACTCGTTAGCTTATCTTATTATGTCGACCTTTTTTGAGAGTCGAACGTATAAGAGATCATAACACGAAAATCAGTAATAAAGATGCAAAATTATAAATACGAAGAGAGCAAAATAAATTATATTCCGAATCTACGTAGGAGCGTTTTACAACAGGTGATAAGCCTTGGCTATGTGAGATGTTTGCAAGTTTCGTAATACTAATCACCCAAGACTAGTAATCCTAAGTTGATTCTAAGCTCGCTAACATAATCGGAAAATAACACAATGCTTTAAATTTTAGGTTGTAGAGACTCTACAATGTCTGTATGCTCCACATATGAAAAATGCGAAAATCTGATACCCAGGAAAAATCAAGATCCCATTTTATGAGGGGAAGATCGACCCCAGCGCGTATATGACATCCCTCTGCACAGTAATCGATCATGTGCAGTTCAATGAACACGAGAGAGACGCAGGCTACTCCCAACTCTTTAGTGACCACCTCCAAGGACCACCACTCGCGTGGTTCTCCAGACTGCCCGAGGGCTCAGTTCACAGCTTTAACAAATGAGTTTTATGTTCCTCAAACATTAATTAGTCTATATCGAAAGAGATATTTCTGATGCAGGCATGAGGAACATGACTCAAGGGTGTAATGAACCCTTTAGACAATTCATTGACAGATTGCAAGAACTCATATCCCGAGTGCTAGTCACAGATAGCATCGCTTTCACCGCTCTGAAAAATGTCATCTAGGGCGAATCCAAATCCAGAAAAGATCTAATAATAAATCTTCCAGCAAATTATAAATCTTCTAGCAACCATTGACGATGACTTTCATAAAAAAAGATCTTTGGCCGAATAAATGAAGACCTGATCAAAATGCACAAAAAGGTTAGGGAGAAGAATCTAGAACCTTTTCCATCTTCCTCTAGGCGTCTAATCCCAGCATGAAACCAAGCCTTTTACGCAAACATTCCCAAGAGCGGCTGATAGGTTCATGTTTTAATTCTTAAAACTACACTGCAGAGAACATATCACTATAGTATAGTAAAGGGTCGAATCCCACAAGGATCAGATAGTGCGACTCTTAGTTCTAAAGTCAATTCTAACTAAGAAAAAAATAAAAGAAAAATTGTTTCGAACGATTGATATTAAAAACGATAATTAAAAACGAATGTAAATCAATAAACTAAAACGCTAGGCGATATGGAAGTTGCACAAGTATTCATGTTTGAAGTTCAAGTTGACAAGCAGGATTAACCAATCAAAATAGTTCTCAACTCAAAAGATGAAAATTGACGAATCTCCTCTGGAAGTATTAGATCCCTACGATAGATTTGCTAAGAAATAAAGACTAACCTTCTCCTAAAATCTTACTCTCTAAATTTAGACAATTAAATCATGCAGTGATCACAGATTCGATATGTTCATAAGCATCAAAGACAATACTCCCGCAAGCACATACACTTATTCATCTAGACTAAGTCAGATTAAATAAACCAAATCCCTTTGTATTTATTAACCTAAAATCATGAAGTAGGTGATCAGGATAATTAAAGCATTGATAACAAATCTAGACTAAGAACCTAACAAATTGAATCAATTAACGTCAAACCCTAACTATCAAAACTTGTTTTCCCTGGGAAATCCCTAAAACCTAACAAGGAGACTACTCATACATAGCTAAGCAATCAACAATCAATGGTAAGTCTTGAGGACGAAAATTTCTTTTTGGAAATTTTCTAGTTTACTCGAGCATAGGGATCGATCGATCTAGGTGTTGATCAATCGATCCGACGTTCTTCTTCTTCAAGGATTGATCGACCTAAGGTAGGATCGATCTATCCAAATTTCTGTAAGTCTAAGGATCTTCTGGATCGATTGATCTCCACAGGGATCAATCGATCTACTTACACATGTGCTGCACATGTTTCTTCTACGAGACAGCTTGACCAATCTTTAGTAAAATCGCCATAACTTTTGATTGCACCAATGGATTGACCTCAAATCACTTTCATATAAAAGCTAAATCACGTGGTAATCTTGAGACAAAATCTCAGCTTGATCCATCCATGGGAGAATCTTCAAACATTGGAAAACTTTTGGCTCTTCTGCTGAACTTTGCTTCTGCATTTGTCAAATTGCATTCATTTTGTGCACAAATCCACCTTTTTGATCTAGAACGTCCAAAACACTTAGAAAAATGAAAATATGTCAAAAATACAAGGAAAACACTCGAATGGTGCCAAATAGAAAATATAAATACCCACTAAAAAGCATCAAAATCGAGTGATATCAATTTCCCCATACTTAGATCTTTGCTTGTCCTCAAGTGAAGCAAGACCTAATCTAGAGAAAAGGTTTGAAACCACACAGGAACTCTCAGAATCTCAGCAACCTCAAGCATAAATATCAAAAACTCAAAGATACCGATCCTAAACAACCACTATGAATGAACCGTCTATCACCATATAACTAAAAGCATGTTTCCTACTCTAAATCCAATATCAATCAAACCATCAAGCCATCTCAACCAGCTCATTAAGTTCAATTTAATTAAGATAAATGCATTCTCACTTATGGGGTATCGATCAAATTTTCTTGTAAATTTTCACCAAAAATGATGAAATATCCAAAAATACACAAAACATGGTTAGTAGCTATACTCTCTCTCCCCTAGACTTACTTCACATCGTCCCGGTGGGAAAATAAACCCAAGAGAAGAGATAATGACCATAATAGAATATAAATATATACGACGGATAGTTCAAAAGAGTTTTGGTACTTACCTGGGATAAGAGATCGGGTGGCTTCTAAATAAAGATGGATCGATCGATCCCTAGATGAGTCGATAGATCTCTAATAACATTTTAGAGATCCATGGGCATGGATCGATTGTTCCATGGACCGTTCGATCGATCTTTATGTCTGACCAATTTTCCTGAAATTTCCTAAAACATTTCTTAAACTCACAACTAAAAATTAATAGGTTAATAAACTAATTAGGACTGACTGAAAACAAAACCAAAATAAAACAAAAAATCTAATCAGTGGGTTGCCGTCTACTCAGCGCTTTATATAACGTCAATAACTAGACGAACTTACCTTTCATGCTGAATCTAAATCAGCACCAATGGAGGCAATAGAGCAACCATCCACCTCCGAGATCTGTAACTTCATCACTTTACTCATCGCTGCCTTTTTGAAATATGTTGCCTTGTCCTTAAGATCTGGAGCAAAGCAAATTTTAACCTTGGAGAAAGGTTTTGGAAAACCCTTACTCTTTACCCTATACTCGACCCCTTCTTTTCTTAATGATTTAGGAATCAAAGTCATATGAGTGTTCTATTTGACCTCTTTTAAATTCCCTTGAAGGTTGTTTTTGTCCTTTGAAGATGGTTTTGGAGCACCTTTAACCTTTCCCTTCTCCTTATTAGTCAAACCCTAGCTCGATATTCTCATTGATCTTGTTCTTGCTATGATGAACAAGAAATCACAAAACCTAGAAAAAGAAATGACTAAATAAATCATCAAGGTCGGGTTGAAACTAATAAAGATGATAAGTATTGAAGACAGTTATGCAATAGATTCTAATGTTCAAAGATCAAAATCTCAAGAACAGAAAGAAAACATACCCATAAATTTATGATGAAACTGGAACATGATCACAGACAGGAAAATCTAAGATGTAACATGATCGCAGATAGAAAAATCTAGAAAGGGCGACAGATAAACATTTTATTTTAGAAGGAACAAATCTTAAACGAAACCTGACTCAAGAAAGGTCAACTAGCAAAACCTTTCTAAACAAAAACCGAGCTAAAGACAATCCATGGGAAAAAGCTAATCGTGAAGCAACTGACCAATACTGATTTGACCACAAGCCCAACGACTATACTCGGAGCAACACCAACATAACCCGAACACTCTAAGAAAAACCACTAACCTCTAAAGCTCTCCGGAGAGCTCACAACGCACACAGGGAGATACTAACATAAATACATAATGCCACCATTTTTGTAGAATATGACTTATGAATCAAATGAGTCAATACAACTTACACGTGTCTCAATCTTTTTATGAGTTTTGTTATCTTAAAACCGAGATCCCAGATTAAGTTTACGGTTGTATTATCTTAAAGACATGGCCCAAATTTAGTATATGGTATGGGCTGTTACATTATTTAAGTCAAGACCCATGTTATTTGCACCTTAGAATATAAATGTATATAGCCTTTATTTATTTTAAATTTTCGCCAACTTACATGGGCTTAAAAAATTATATATATGAAATTTTGTTATCCGACATTAATATCGAGACTGATAAAAGTCGAATAGGTTTTATTTTTAGAATCTCACAGCATAGTCACAGCTTGTTTTGCAAGCCACATAGATGTGGAAGGAATTTGGAAAAGGAATGTTTCTGTAAAAGAAAAGGAAAATTTCCGCAAAATGATTGGAGGCAAAAAAAGGAAAACGGGCAAACCAATGAGTCTTTATAAGAAGGATGAGGAGGAAGAGCTTGGGACATTTGATTTTTCCGCACAAGAATACCTAGAGCATTAGGGTTGTTTTCTGATGTTGTTAACGATCTGCGACTCAATTATGTCATTAGTCTTAGGTTTTTCATGTCATGAAACTTGCTGACAGTTCACGAAGCTAACGCTCACCACTTGTTGAAACGCTCATACGATTGGGAATAAGAAACCCCTTTTCTCTCTTTCGTATTCTTTATTTCGTACTTCTGTTCTTGTTGTTCGTGTTCTGATTTTATTTTTCTTCGTTTGACTCATAGAAATCTGAGATCTCTGGAAAGTTAGAGTTCTCTATGATTTTCTGTAACTAACAGGAACTAGACGGTGTGAAATTTGGTTCTCACAAAGGTACTTAAGCACATTAATCGATACCCCATAGGAATGAACACACTTATCTATAGTTTATTGAACTTAGAGAGCTAGTTGCAATGATTTGATGATTAGAAAGCATGTAGTTAGTTAGGTGGTGGTAAACGATCTATTTTGCAATGGTTGTCTAGGATTAGTGTCTTTTAGTTTTTGATGTCTGAACTTGAGGTTGCTGAGATTCTGAGAGTTCCCGTGTTGTTCGTTTTTTAAACATCTTCTCTAAATTTGGTCGTGCTTTACTTGAGGACAAGAAAAGATCTAAGTCTGGGAGAGTTGATATCACTCGATTTTAATGCTTTGTAGTGGGTATTTACACTTGCTATTTCGCATTTTCCAAGTGTTTTCCTTGTGTTTTTGTATATTTTCAAGATTTTAGGTGATTGGGACGTTCTGCAGTAAAAAATATGGTTTTCAGAAGATTTCAAGTGCATACAGACAAAATGAAGATGGAAGGATTGATCTAAGCTGAAGAATTATCAACCATAGAAGCACCTTTGAAGAGATCGATCGATCTAGGCCAGATCAAGTCTTATGAACATATCAAATCTTATGAATACGGCGGGAGTTTGTCTTTAGTTTGTCATGCATGTTAACTTGAACTTCAAACCTAATAAACAGTGGAATTCCCTAACGCTTGATGCTTTCTTTAATTGCTTTATAACCGTTTTAATTTATTGTCTTTTTAAATTACAATCTTTCAAAATCGAACATCCTTTTTATTACCATCTTAGCTAGAATCGAACGTTTAACTGAAAGCCGCACAATCTGGTCTCTATGGAATTCGACCCTAGTTTATACCACTGAGGCATGTTCTCTGCAGTGTAGATTTAGGATTAAAATCCCGAGTCTATCAGATTTTTGGCGCTGTTGCCAGGACCAATTGTGCCTTTTAAAGTTTTATCTAGAGTCTAATCTAGGATACTTTATTTTTCAGTACTAATCGCGTCTCTCTTCTCTTGATTTCATTTTTACAGGTGCATGATCCTACGATATAACAAGTCTAACGAATTGCTCAGCCCCAGTAACAAAGAACTCTTGAATTAAGAGCGCTCAAACCGGAAAGCAAGAAGAAACAAGAGCTCTTCCAACACGATGGGAGACAACGTCATTCTCAACAATCCGGTCTTTCCCGAATATCAAAACGTCCAGAATCCTCAGCATGGACTACATCAGTGGGTGATTAACCAACCTGGAGGAGACGGCAATGAAGGGCCACAAGGAAAACAAGGAGGAAATGTCAACCAAGGAGCTGAAAACGCTAACCAAGGAGCTGGTAATGGTAATTAAGACCCACTAGAGCCAATCCCAAATCGCCTACTCCACCGGCACATAATACTAGTTGGAGACTTCAACAACCCTGAAGCTTTCCTCGCCAATAATAATGCTCTACATCCTTGCCAACATCAAAGATAGGACTATCAGTTCCCATTTCAACTTATCCAGTTGCTCAGGCATAACCAATTCCATGGTTTACCCGTCGAGCATCCTATGGATCACATAGATAGTTTTGAGGACATTTGCTACACCACTTAACTCAATGGAGTCTCCAAAGTCTTCATGCATTGTAAGCTCTTCAATCACTCTCTAGATGATAGATATCTTAGATGGTTAAAGTCTTTGCCTACAAACTCTATAGAAACTTGGGATGAGTGCAAATCCAAGTTTCTGAGTCACTTCTACACATCTACAAGGACTACCAATCTCATAAACCAGATATTTCAATTTCACCAAGGTCTTGTAGAATCTTTCTATGATGCATGGGACATATTCAATGAGTACATTCGGGATTGCCAACACCATGGATTCTCTGAGCTGAACCTTCTCAATACTTTATGCAGAGGTATTGAATAAAATTATCGACAATCTAGCTCAAGGTAATAGCAATCATTGTCCTGATTATGATCCCAGAGGAAGATCATCTAGTCAGACTCTTCTGAACTTACAGAGGTAAAAGGACTTCACACTCAACTTCTCAAGAGTCAAAACCAGAAACATGTCAGTTCTGCTGAAGATGTAGAGAAGATTGAAGCATATTACTTTGCTATCAAAGAGCCTGAAAATGTAGAAGAAGTGAGCTATGTCAATAGCCAAGGTCAAAGAGTCTTCAATCAAGGTTTCAATCCAGGTTACAAAAAGGCTAATCTCTCTTGGAGAAGCACCAATGTAGCGAACCCCAAAGTTTAAGTGTACCCTTCTCAATAAAACAACTTTGTGCATAAATCTGGACAATCATTTGGAATACAGGTGGGAATGGTTTTCAAGGGAACCAAAATAGGAACTTTGTGCATAATTTCAAACTCATGTGGTTTTCAAACAACCTCTCAAGACAACAGATTGGAATCAAAAATCAAGTATATCTTGGAAAGCCATCAACAGTCTGAAAAGAACTTAAATGTCAAGTTAGACATCATCTAAAATGACTTGACCAAAAAATTTAAGTCATTGTCTAATCATGTGAAGAAACTCGATCTTTAAGTAGCTCATACTTTAGAAGCGGTGAAAAGATAAGTTGGTGTTCTTCCTGGGAAGGTTGAAGACAACCCAAAAGGCTATTGTAAGACCATAAGCTCGGATATTGGTGAGAAGAATGATGAATATGAAAAATATGTAGTTTTTAGAAGTTTTCGAAAGAGTGGAATAACAGAGATCGATCGATCCGCTTCTAGATCGATCAATCCATTTATATGTGAAGATCCAAGAACTTCAGATCAATCAATTTGTATACATGGATCGATCGATCCATCTACAACATGAGCTCCCGGAAAAAGCGATCGATCAAAACAGTCAGGATTGATCGATCCATCGAATCATAACTCAAAAATAGCAGAGATCGATCGATCCCCATATGGATGGATCGATCCCCCTCTACAACTTGCCTCAATTTCAAAGGAATTTTCTGAACTCAAGATTTCATGTCTGGTTAAACCTCAAACATCTGCAGAAGATATTGTGTATTATGACACGATTTCTAACAAACCTACTCCACTCAGAAGACTCCAAAAGTTACAAGACCCTGGATAGTTCTTAGTTCCTATTAAGATCAAGGGATTAATCTTCATGGGTTCACTTTGTGATACATGGGCTAATGTGAATGTCACGTCTAAGCTTGTGGCTAAGAAGTTGGGATTACAAGGTATTAAACCATGAGGGATATCTTTTACACTTGCTAATAACTATGTCATATCCACGAATAAATTCGTTTCTAATGTTGTGGTACAAGTTGGAGATTGTGTTGTTCCTCTCGATTTTCATGTCTTAGATACCAATGGTAGTTCATATGGGACACTAGTTATGGGAAGACCTTTTCTAGCATCTGAAGGGGTTGTGATGGATATGCCTAAGCAGCGCATCGATCTCACAAACATCAAGAAGAGATACTACTATCCAATAGTACCCCAAAAACAGTGCCTCTAAGATCATTATGATGAAAGAGGAAAAGATGGTGCAGGAATCTTGAGTAGAATCCAACCCTAGAGGGGATGTTACTGAAGTCTTGCACCAAGAATCTTGAAAATCAACCAAGAGTGCAACCTTAAAAGTAAAAAAACAAGGGTAAAGAAGACCTGAAGAAGATCAACAAGAATCCTCTGGTGACTTTGATTCCTCAAGCATTGGTTGGAGATGGAATTGAGTATAAGGTGAAAAGAAAATGTACTTCAAAACCTTTTGCAAAGCTTTCATATGATGGAGGTTATCGTAGGGTATCAATTGGTGCTGATCTAGATCCCGCTTAGGAGGTAAGTTCGTCAAGCTAACAAGCGCTGAGTTGGAGGCAACCCACTATTTGTGTTTTAGATTACTTAATTTATTTTTATCTTTTTTGTGGTTTTTTGAGTCAGTTTAGTTTTAGGTTACTAACTTATTGAGTTTTAGTTTGAGTTCTTTGGGATTTAGGATATTCTTCGTGAATGAATCTTCAAGTTAATATGGGTTATCTCTATTCTATCTTTGTTTCCTTGTCTTCTCTTTGAATTGTTGGTTATCTAGATGGTTTTTCTCTTGACTCTTGCTAATATTAGTTAGTATTACTAAGATCGTTGCTCACCATTAATTACTCCTCTATATGTTTTGACTTGGGATAATGTCTTCCACATGAGATTCTTGCTAATTATAAATTGGTATTGCTTAACAATTGTGATCTTAATGGTTTCTTTTACAAATGATTCTTTTTACTTCTAAAGTTAACATTGCTCAAATCATTGTATATCCATCATGTGATATGTTTCAAATCAGAAGAATACTAACACTTATCTTTAGTGTTTCCTCTTTTTGTAGCTAAGGTAGACGAAGACAACAACCTGGTGGAGTGAGATAACTCATCCTTTTCGTGACTTAAGAAAGAAAGGAGCTAAAATTGGAGGCACATATTCATTGATCCAGACGTGGATCGATCGTTCCATATATTCCCCATTGACCACTAAGTTGCGATCGATCGATCCAGACATGGATCGATCGATCCCCTTTTCAGGTAATGTTCCAAAAGAACTTTTAACTCATGGGTTTTTCATTTATCTATTAGATCTACTAAAGATGTTTTGTATCTTTTGGATGTTTCGTCATTTCGATGAAAAATTTCAAAAATTTTCGTTTTTGATTTAGTCCAGTCTAGTCGAGTCGAAGGAACATTGACCAGAATATGTGATGATCATTAGCCTAGTGTGACTTTAGTATTGTTTTCCATTTGATTACTGACTTAGATTAACAACTGCGTTTAGGATTGGAACCCCATTGACTGATTGATATGCTTTTGAAAGTTCTAGTCTTTTGGATTGTTGATAATTTGATGCTCGCTCTAATTGGATATGACTTAATTCTAATCTTAAATTCTCTTGCTTATGGTGGTGGATATACTTTGAAAGCTAAGTGCCTTGCTCTTAAACTCTCTGTAAAACTGACAAGTTCTTTCAGTATGATCTGGATCCTTTCTCTCCTTGCCTTCAATAAATAAAAGAAAAGAAAAGAAAAAATGGTACAAAAAAGATTGAAACATGATCTAGAAAACTGTAGTCAGTCCCAGAAACACCGTCTGCTAAAAAAGATCATATAAAGCGCATAAATGCGAAGAAAAAAAGCAGTAAGAAAAGAAAAAAAGAGAAGAAAGGAAGTGAGAAAAGGGGAAACAGGGTCAAGACCATAAGTCAATTGATGCTCTGTTTGGTATGGGCGCTCAATAGAAAAGTTTTTTGGGGCCAAAAAACGGTCACGATGAAACTAACGCCTCAACCAGTCACTACGAATCAACGAGACATGCCAAAATTCCAGGAATACGTTTCGGAAATACGTAACAGTCATCGGATAATCATACAACCACCTCTGCACTCTTTTGTCCTTAGTCGAGAAGGTTTTTTCCCACATGGTTTTCCTATCACTAAGGTTTTAACGAGGCAAGATGGTTCACCTACAATGTTTGCAGAAGTTAAAGACCACGACAGATGCGATGTTCCGATAAACAAGAAAATGCAATCAGCTTGCTAGCGAGCTGAATCTCGTACATTCAGCTCGCCAGTTGGCGGGTTGAATTTTGAAAATATAGATTGCCAGTTGGCAAGCTCAATCTCGTACATTCAGCTTGCAAGTTGGCGAGTTGAATCTTGTAAATTTAGCTCGCTAGTTGACGAGCTAAATCTATCTCAAACATCCATTCCCTTGTTTTGTATCACTCCGAAGTTCCGTTCGAATTCTGTGACTAAAACTGTAACACCCCGTTTCCGGTCAACCCCCTTTGACCAAAACCGAGGTTATTACG
>OVBE01004442.1:0-23928 GCA_900406425.1 Iberis pinnata | reverse complement strand
CAAGACAATGTTACGAATTCATATACATTATGAGAATTGAAGTGAATCTGATAATTTGTGTATAAATCCCTAAATTAAAAAAGTTTCTGAGTAAGCCTTATGAAAGAAGACAAATTTCTGTAAGAGGATAGTTACGGTCTTGTTCTGTATACTAACGTTCAACTAATTTCTGACAATATGAATCAGTTAACTAAAATTTACATAATACTTAAGTGAAATTTACATTTTGTAACAAACCCTAGATGCGAGTTCTGTGAATTCTTTGATAGTTGAAGGAATCTTTCGGATTCTTCTGGATAATTACTGTTCAGTTTCCTTACTCTGTGAATAAGAGCTTCCGATAAATTTTAAAAGAGAAGATATGTTTGAGCTTGATTAAACTTTTAGCAGTTGAGAAAATTAGAGCAAGGACGTAATGGGGACGGTTGAGTTTTCTCACATAAAATTTGCAGGTCGGAGAAGACGAAGTGCGATTGCTTTTTGAAAAAAAAAATTATTCGTCTGACAAAGAAACTCTACTGAATTTAGAGTAACTGTTTAAGTTAGTAAGAGTGATATTTAATATATGATATAATAACACTAAAAAAAGAAAAATAGCATAGAATTAAATGATATTTAGTTAATTTTAAGGTATATATTGTATATACATTACAATTCCCCATTCCCCATCAAAAAACCTCATGCCATGATTATGTAATAACGTTATTAGGCCTAATGGCATAAACTTTTGTGTATATATTTAAACGTATACATGTGTTTTGCTACTTAACATTTCTTACATATTCTTTGGTTTTATTCATAATAATGTTATAATCTCTGGTGTGTTTTTGGTATTATATGACAGCTTAACTTACAAATCTGAATTCTCTCACCTAATCACTATTTTTTTCCCGGCGTGGAAATTATTTTATACTTCTTTTTTTGTTAAATAAATCATAATAGTTTGTGTCAGAATTTTGTTACAAAATTAATTTAATTTTATGTCATCCCTNCTCACCTAATCACTATTTTTTTCCCGGCGTGGAAATTATTTTATACTTCTTTTTTTGTCAGAATTTTGTTACAAAATTAATTTAATTTTATATCATCCCATACTACAATCAAACTAATTTTTCATGTTCGAAAAGATTAGATTTCCTTACTACTTAAGCCGTTTACGAATGAATTTAAAAAATGCATTTACCAAAAATTAATCTTTTACCTAAGCTAACAAAATATTTCATATTCAATTGAAAATTCACCATAACATGGTTCAATTTTCTTTTTTTAAACTGTTAATTGCAGCAAGTCTATACAATATATGTAACCATAAAATTATTATTTTATAATCTTTCAGTCTTTTGCAGGAGTACGATATCTTATTTTATTTCACAAGAATCAGCAAGCCATTTATAATATATTATTCTGATTCATAAAATTCAACAAGCATTTTATATTAAAAGATATTTAACCTTCCATATATATACACTATTTTCTCTGTTATCATATAACTGATGTCTTGGAAAAATATTTTTGTTTCAAACTAATTGATTCTTTTTTATTTTTAATGCAAAATTAAATATGTTTATTCTTGTGACTATTTGCATTCTATAGATTATTTTATTATTAGTCGATTTATATTTATATATATTTATAATAAATTTTTTATCTACAAATAACAAATGAAAATTTTAATACATGTGCAAGAACTTTTAAATGTAATTAACTGGAAATAGATAAAGGACATGATTGGTTATTGTTGTAGAAAGCCAATTTCTCAAAACACTTTTTTATTTTCTTTCTCTTCTTTTTCCATCTCTATTTATTTTTGTCTATATATATATATATATATAAATCGTATAAATATAATAATGTAATGTGTTTATTTTAATATCTCTCTAATTAATTCTAATTTTTAATGATTAACTTTTTGTTATTAATTTTTTCTATATATATATATAAATAAAATAAATATAATATTGTAATGTATTAATTTTTATTTTTCTCTAATTAATTCTAATTTTTCACTATTAACTTTTTTGTTATTTATTTTGTTTATATATATATATATCATATAAATATAATAATGTAATGTGTTTATTTTTATATATCTATAATTAATTCTAATTTTTCATGATTAACTTTTTTGTTATTTATTTTGTCCGCCAATGTTAAATTTTATGATTAAACGTAAAAAATAACATACAACACAAAGTTGTCCAATCATGCTTTCATTTAAAAAAGTTGCAGCCAAACTTCTGCAGCCAAAAAACTCACAGCAACAAAATCTAAAGCCACAACAACAAAACCTACAACCAAATTTCTACAGCAGAAAAAAAATCACAGCTGCATCCAATCAGACCCGTTATTTGCATTTTGAAGTTTATTTCCTTAAGTTTCAGTTTTCAGTTGTAGGGCTCTTATAGAAGCGATTTTATCTTTCTTACTAAAGGTATTTGTAACAAAAAAATGTGAGAGATGAAAATTAGATTGTTGAGCAAGGAGAAATCTCAAAGAGATAGAGAAATAACGTAGCTAGATGCGTGATTTCATGAGTAGTGAGAAGATATGAGACACTTTTCTCTGTGTATCTCCTCAGTTGACCCGTTAATTACTTTGATGCATCAAAAGAAGAAAAATGTGGAAGGCGGCGGAGACAAAGATACAATCCATTGAACGAAATCACACTTGAGAGCTTGTTCATCTACCATTACGCGTAAAGAAGATTGATGTCAAATGGATGTACAAGACTAAGCTAAATGAAAAAGGAAAAGTTGAAAGATGCGAAGCCCGATTAGTAGCAAAAGAGTATTCTCAATAAGAGGGAATAGACTACACCAAAGTCTATGCACTAGTGGCTTTTGGTGGGACACTATAAGAAATCTATTGGCAGTTGCAGCTCAACAAAAGTTAGTATGTCTATCAACCAGATGTTAAAAGTGATATTCTGTATGGGGATTTAAAGGAAGAAGTGTACGTTGAAAAATCTTAATGTTTTGTCAAAGTAAGGGATGACGAGAAAGAATATCGAATGAATAAAGCTCTATATGGTGTAAAACATGCTCCACGAGCTTGGTTAAGTCGCATAGAGAGTTATCTCAAAAGAAAAGGTTTACAGAAAAGCAGTTTTGATTACACACTCTTTATAAGATGATCACAAACATAGATTTTGGTGGTAAGTCTTTATATTGATGATCATTTTTATATAGGAAACAATGAAAATGTTTGTGTGGAGTTTAAGTCATATATACAACGAGAATTACACTGACATGGGGAATGGGGAAGATGAAATTCTTTTTTTTTTTTGGTGTGGATGTGTATTAAAGGAAGAAAGCATACATATTTTCTAAACGAAGTACGCTAAAGAGGTGTTTGAAAGATTTACAATGGAGAATTGTAAATATCTTAAAATTTTGATAGTCCTAGGCACTATACTTTCAAGAGAAGAAGATGTTCAATCTAATTCCACACTATACAAGAAATTTATTGGCTGTCTCATGTATTTAACAGTACCCCATCTAACTTAATGTTTGTGGTGTGTTTGTTAGCTCGTTTCATGTCTAATCCCAAAAAAGAGTATATGTTGATCGCAAAAAGGATGATGAGATAACTAAAGGGACACTTGAATTTTGGAGTGTATTACATGAGATTGATGAGCATGAGTGTGGTGGGCTTTACGGACAGTGATTATGCTCAAGATATAAATGATAGGAAAAGTACTTCAGGGTATGTATTCTTGATGAATGGTGTTGCAATTTGCTGGAGCTTACATAAACATGGTATAGTCACTATGTCTTGCACCGAAGCAGAGTATGTTGCAGCCATCTCTGTAGCATGTCACAATGTGTAATTAAAAGGAATCTTGCAGGAAATAGAAGTTAAGAATATTTGAAGTTTAGAGATCAGTGACAATAATTCTGCAATTAAATCGTCTAAGAATCCGGTTATGCATTGTTGAACCAAATACATTGATGTAAGGTTCTATTATCTTAGAGAGTTTGTGAATTAAAGAGCTATGCACTTGGTGTTTTGCGGCACAAATGATCAGGTAGCATACATAATGATAAAACTAATTAAGCTGAATTAGTACATTAAGCTCAAAAGCCTAATGGGAGTGGAATCACTGAAGATGTTAAACTGAAGTTTAAGAGCATATCAGTTTAAGGGAAAAAATATGTTGGTTTTTAGTAAATCAGTTAGCTATTTTTTAGGAGTTGACTGAACTCAATTTATTTCTTTATGACTTGGTATTTGCATTTTGAAATTTATTTCTTTAAGTTTCGGTTATCAGTGGTAGGGCTCTTATATAAGCCATTTTATCTTTGATTAATCTTCGTAAGAATTACTACAAAGTTCTGTTTCCTTTAAAGCAACTGTCTAAACCAAGAAAAAATCCTCTCTTTGTGACGATTATATCTACGGCGAGGTAACGATTTTTTACGTTATTAGCTTATAAGGTATAATAGAAAAAAGGTAGAAAACTTTTATTAAAAATTTGAGAGGAAACGTAATAATCAAATTGGCTGTCGTTTAACCTTTATAAGTTGGCCAAATGTTTCTTTGAAACTTCAAAAAGGCAACGGCTCCGTAAAAAAGGACAAACCAAATTTGAAAGAAAGGTATTTGTGGGAATAGTGATTTTAGTAAATCACAATTCCATGTCCATTTATTTGACTATGGTCACAATTAAGAAAAGGTAATTAGAGTTAAAAGGTCAAACTGAGTATACTTAATCTTAAAGAATGCATTAATATATTCGTTAGATAAATTTCCCATTCTTTCCGTATTTTCAACAGGTGCATGCGAAATTACACCCCTCTATTCACATATCCTTTTTTAATTATACTGTTGGTCCGTAATCATTTTGTTAAGTATTTGCACAATATATATATATCTGACTTTGTAACAATTTAACAAGTCAAATAGAATATAAGAAAGTATAAACCCAGCTAAAATACTAAAGATAGATAACGTAATCGATAATGCTTTACGAAGCTAATAATTAAAGACTATGCGAGATCAGGAAATGTGGGTCCAATAGCTGTCAGCGTAGGTTGAGATGATTTACCGTCTTCTCAGGTGCACAAAACGACGCCGATCAATTACTTTCTGACACGTCTTGCTTACTTGGTTTGGTTTGGTTTTTTACTTCTTACCCGGTGCTTTATACAATTTCGACCCAAGTTTTTGGATTCGAGTATTAAAATCTATTTCTCCATCAATATAATAACAAATTTATACACAAATACATATTTAATATAATAATTATAAGTTTGGATGATTTTTTTGGGTTTCGAGTAATACCTATTTGGATTCGAGTATCCAAACTTAAAGAAAAAAATAACCATTCAAATATTTTATAATTTCAGTTTGGTTTTTGATTCATGTAATTTTAGTCATATTCATATTCTAATTTTGATATTTCGCCTACCCCAAAGTACAAGCAAAATTTTCAAACCATTGTAAGATTATACTACGGTTCGTATTAGGGGTGGCCACAAAGCAGATATCCAAAAAATTGTAGTATTTGCGATCCGCTTCGCTCCGAAAATTTTCGGATATCCGGAAAGCCCGAATATCCGAGATTTTTACTAATATTTGCGGATATCCGCTTCGATTCGATCTGTTTTTTAAATATAAAAAATTCATAAAACAACAAAATATATATTTTAAAACCTAGAAATTAGAAAAATATGAGAAATGACCTTTTAAAAATTATATTTTCAAAGATTTTTTATTTATTCTAATAATCTGTTAATTTTTATATTTCAATAAATGTTAACTGCTTAAAGTTAAAACTTAGGGTTTATTTTCATAAAATAGATTTCACATATTCTAATAATATTATTGTTTTTATGTTATTATTATATATTCATAAAGTTAATTTATATTATACTACTATACAAATATATACATAATTAATATTATAGCTATAAGTCGAAGTTTACGGATCGAAGCGGATATCCGGACTTTTCAAAAACAATATTTGTATTTGCTTCGGATTTTTACAAATATAACTTTTTACTATTTGCTTTGCTCCGTAATTTTACGAATATGCGAATTTTTTGAATCGATTCGAAGCAAATAACGGATCGGAGCGGATCTAACGGATATTTTGTCCATGCTTAGTTCGTATTGTGTTATGCTAGGACCTTACTCGGTTAGTTTACATCCGCTAGATTTAGTTCGGTTTTATTTCACTATATTGTTTATGATTTCGAAGAGAATAATAAGGTTCGAAAGTTCGGGGACCATCATGTCGGCACGATATCATAAAAGACATTACGGATGTTTAACAGCCTTTGGATTACCAAGAAAGTTGGAATCATGTGTTTTTCTTTTCTATAATACAAAAGTGAACGACGACTTTTTTCTTAAAGAATCCATACACGCCGAAGAAGGAAGAACTAATTAAATGCATTTAACAAAGCCAAGTATTTACTTAGATTTAATAGACTATGCAATTGACGAATTTCTTGAACTGATACGAAACCAAACTAAACATATCGAGGTTAATATGAACTTCATAAAATTAACCTAATAATCGTTGTTTTATTTAGTAAAGTTTTTAAACTGTTATTTGTTGGTGTGACTTGAGGTATCAACAACGACAAATCTCAAGCTTCTCTTCGGTTTCCAACTCAATAGAGCTCATCTCCTTCGTCTCCTCTTGTGCATTTTTGGATTTCATCGAATCTATTGACGATTTGAGCTTCTATGGGAAAGAGGAATTGCAAGTCTAGGTATTGCAAGCCTTCCCTATAACCAGCTGAATCTAGTGTCCGTGGTTCTCCTATGATTCATAATAAGAACGATAGGCGACATGGAACTCAAGATTCTTCAGGATATCATGATTTCATTCCGCCACACGGATCCAACTCTCACTTAGCTTCTGATCACTTCAAGGTATCTCTGTCACCTGACAATATACATTCGCCTTATCATCTCTATAGTTCAGATCATCTTGGATTGCATCTAGTTACATAATAGTTAGATGAAGATAATTACAATGTTTGGTTAATTGCGATGACTACTAGTTTAGAAGTTAAGAATAAACTCGATTTTCTTAATGGATCTATTGTGAAACCTAATGATCAAGATCCTTATACTCAAATATAGAATTGCTGCAGCAATACTACGATCAAATCCTGGCTGCTCAGTAGTGTATCAAAGAAGATATACACTTTTCAAATATGCGAGTGATATTTAGAAAGATTTTCATACTAGGTCTCATAAATTAAATCTGCCTTGACTGTATAAGCCTCGTCACCATATACACTCTTTTAGGCAAGGTAGTCTGGATCTATCATCCTATCACACACAAACTCAAGCTCTTTGGGAAGAACTCTCTACTATACAAGTTGTAGCGAAGACTATTGATAGACTTACAATTTAAATCCTAAACTACACTGCAGAGAACATATCACAATAGTATAGATAGAGTCAAGTCTCACAGAGACTAGATAGCACGACTTTTAATTTTATTTCGAAACAAGCTAAGACAGATAATGGTTGTAACTGAATAAAAGCAATAATTAAAATAAACGGTTGTAAGCAATAAAATAAAAGCGTAAGGAAATATGATTTTAAAGCTTAGGTCAACATGCATGATTTTACTTTGAAAATAGTTTTCAACTCAAAAGACAAAATAAGACTAATATCCTCCTGAAGTATTAGATCCCTATGTTCGAATTACTAAAGAAAAACTTCCGCCATATTTAGAAAATTACATACATTTTCACAAATTTTTTTCCAAAATCAAGCATTAAGTTCAGATTTGATATGTTGATAAACATCTAATGAATTAGATGATCAATCTAATTCAAGTATTAAGAATAAGTCTAGACTAAGAACCTAACAAATTTAATCTTTTATGTTAAACCCTAACATTTAAACCTAATTTCCGTGGGAAACCCTAAAACCTAACTATGGAACTACTCATACATTAACAAGCAAACATAAATCAATATCAAAGAAGAACTCATAATCATAATACAAGAATATATATTGGTATAAAACAAAGTTTTTAAAAAACTTCTCCAAAAAGGATTTTGTAATTCGTCTCCTTCAGTAAAACTAGAACAGAATAAAGCATAGAATAAAATAAACCTAAGCCACAAGGCTATTATAGTTCAAAATTGAAAATAATAAAATAGAAAAACTAGATAGGCTTGAGAACACATGTGAAAATAATGAAAATTCTCCAAATTTCTCACATGAGGCTGGATTGATCGGTCTGGGCTAGATTGGTAGGTCTAGATGCTCCGGGTCGGTCGGAGGCTGGACCGATCGGTCTAGCTTGGATAGGCTTCTTCTGCAAACCAATTTGACAATTATTCAGTAAAATCTACATAACTCTTGATTGCACAGATGGATCGACTTTAAACCACTTCCATATGAAAGCTAACTCACGTGGATATCTTGTGTCAAAATTCCAACTTCATCCATCGGTGGAAACATCCTCAAACATTGGAAAACTTATGACCTTTTTATTGGATTATGCATCAAAATATGTCAATTTGCATTCAAAACGTCCCGGACACCTAAAACCTTGAAACATGCCAAAAATGCAATGAAAAATCTCGGATAATGCAAAATAGCAGATATAAATATCCACTAAAATGCATTAAAACCAAGTAATATCAACTCGTCCAGACTTAGATATTTGCTTGTCTTCAAGTAAAGCAAGACCATATATGGTGAAGAGGTTTGAAAGGGACCACACATTAACTCAAAAAATCTTAGAGACCACAAGTATATATATCAAAATCAGAAGATACTAATCCTAGACAACCACTGCGAATAAAATGTTTACCACCACCTAACTAATAGCATGCTTCCTACTGTAAATCCCAAATCAATCAAACCATCAAGTAATCTCAACCAACTCATTAGATTCAATTAAGTTCAGATAAATGCATTCTCACCTATGGGGTAACTATCAATGCGCTTAAACACCTCTTCTATCAAAGCGCCCATTTCAAACCGAGCATCAATCGACTTATGGTATTGATCCTTTCCCCCATTTCTCACTTTTTTTTTCTTTTCTTACTGCTCTTTTTTTTTATTTCTTTGTATTTTTGTACTTTTTAGCTCCGATTTTATGGGATGAGGAAACAAACTTTAAGGTCCGCTGTTCAATCCCTCTTTTACCATTTTATTTATCTAAAGGGAGGGAGAGAAATGATCCGGATCATACTGAAAGAACTTGTCGATTTTACAAAGATCTGAAGAGCAAGGTATCTAGCTTACAAAGTAAACCAACACCATAAGCAAGAAAAATTAAGTTTAGGGTAAGTCCTATCAATGGTAGAGCTAGCATCAAATCATCAACAATCCAAAAGACTTAGAATTTTCAGAAGCAAATCAATCAGCAATGGAGTTCCAATCCTAAACAAATCAGTTAATCTAAGTCAGCAATCTAAAGAAATCGATTATACACTCACACTAGGTTAGCAGTTATTATTGATTTTGGTCATGGTTCCTTCGACTCGATAGACTCAGCGATTTCAAAACGAAAATTTTCAAAAATTTTCATCTAAAAGACAAAACATCCAAAATAAAGTTAGTATCATTACACCCTCTCTCAGACTTACTCCACACCATCTCGATGTGAAAATATATCCAAAAGAAGGAACAAGAGTAACCTAAATCGATAAATGAGTCTGAAATAGATGAACTCAAAACTAAAAATAAATAAGTTAGGAATTAAGAACAAACTGACTCAAAAAGTAAAAACACTAAATCTAAAATACCAGATAGTAAGTTGTCTCCCACTCAACGCTTGTTTAACATCATTATCTTGAAGAACTTACCTCTAAGCTGGGATTGGTTCAGCATCAAGAGATGCTCCATAACAAGCTCCCAAATTCGACATCTTTAGCTTCAAAACCTTACTCATCACATCCTTTACAACATTTGTTCCTTTCCCCTAATTCTTCTATCAATTAATAGGCATCTGGAATTGCTTTGGTCATAAAGTCACCATTGCTTGCTGTATCCAGGGAAAGCTGGTATTTTTGATCAATTCCTATATAGAAAATGTTGAGGAGACTTACACCCGAGAAGCCATGGTGAGGGTAGTCACGAAGTTTTTTTTTGAATCGTTCCCAGGCTTCTAAGAATGATTCTACAAGACCTTGCTAAAACCCAAAGATATTTGCATAAAGTTGGTCCTGGTTGTGGTGAAGAAGTGGTTGAGAAATTTGGCTCCACAGTCATCCCAAGTTACAATAGAATCACCTAAGTGCTCTCTCAGATAGAGAGTAACGAAAGAGCTTGCAGTGCATGAAATCCCTTGAGACCCCATAAAGTTGGGTAGTGCTGCAGTATCCATGGGATGCTTAGTGGGTAAACCATGAAACTGGTTCTGGTGAAGTATGTGGATGAGCTGGATATAGAATTGGTACTCCTGAAGTTGAGGTTGTCGGGGATGAATAACATTCCTGTTAGCAAAGAACGCTTCAGGGTTGTTGTAATCACTGACAAGAGGGTGATTTTGAGGTGAACGCTAGTTGGAAAATCCATTCGGATCGCCCATCAAGATGTAGTTATGTCCAATCTGATCAACATTACCAGCTCATGGTTGTCTTGGTGGCATTTGATTGCGTTAGCTCCTCCTTTCAATGGATTGACTATCAGCTTGTAGAGTCCATGAATAGGTAAGTTTTTTGAACCACCAGGATCGACCAAATTGTTTTGTTGAACGTTTTCAGCCATTGAATTGGATGAGCTTGCGTTTTTCTTTGCTTTCCGGTTTGAACATTATAACTTCCCGAGTTCTGCGTTACTGAGGTTGAGAAATTCCTTGGATTTATCAGATCGTCTGGCCATGCACATGTAAAGAAAAAATCAAGTACAAAGAACGAGATGAGTACTGTAAAAATAAAAAAAATCTTAGACTAGCCTCTTAAGAAATCTTAAAAGGCACTGTAGTGGTCCCCAAAAACCGCGCCAAAGTTCTAATAGACTTAGAATTTAAATCCTAAATACACTGCAGTAATCATATCATAGTTGTATAGACAAGGTTGAATCCCACAGAGACCAGATAGCACGACTTTCAGTTCTATTTCAAATCAAGCTAAGAGAGATAAAATAGGTGGTTGTAACTAAATAAAAGCAATAATTAAAATAAACGGTTGCAAGCAATAAAACAAAAACGTCATGCAATAGGGAATTCCACATGTATTCAGGTTTAAAAGCTCAGGTCAACATGCAAGTTTTTACTTTGAAAATAGTTCTCAACTCAAAAGACAAAATAAGACTAATCTCCTCCCGAAGTATTACATCTTTATGTTCGAATTACTAAAGACAAACTCCCGCCGTATTTAGATAATTCAATCATGCATTAAGTTCAGATTTGATATGTTCATAAACCTCTTAGACAATAATCCCGCAAGCAAAGACATTTACTCATCTAGACTAGACCAAATTTCTAAACCAAATCCCTTTATGTTTATCAATCTAATATCAATGAACTAGGTGATCAATCTAATTCAAGCATTAAGAATAGACTAAGAACCTAACAAATCCAATCCTTTATGTTAAACCCTAATATTCAAACCTAGTTTCCATCGGAAAACCCTAAAACCTAAATATGGAACTACTCAGACATTGAAAAGCAAACAAAAATCAATATCAAAGAAGAACACATAATCATAAAACAAGAATAGATATTGGTATAAATCAGGGTTCAGAAAAACTTATCCAAAAAGGGTTTTGTAATTCATCTCCCTTAGTAAAAACTAGAATAGAATATAGCGTAGAATAAAATAAACCTAACCCGCAAGTATTTTATAGTTCAAAATAGAAAATAATAAAATTGGAAAACTAGATAGGCTTGAGGACACATGTGCAAAATAATGGAAATTCTCCAAATTTCTCATAGGAGGCTAGATTAATCGGCCTGGACCAGATTGGTCGGCCTGGATGCTCCGGGTCAGTCTGGATCGATCGGTCTAAGGCTGGACCGATAGGTCTGAGTTTTCTCATTTTTCCAAAGAGATTGGATCGATCAGTCTTGCTTGGATCAATCGGTCTGGCTTGCAAAGGCTTCTTCTGCGAGCCAGTTTGACCAGTTTTCAGTAAAATCACCATAACTCTGGATTGCACCAATTAATCGACTTCAAACCACTTCTATATGAAAGATACCTCACGTGGCTATCATGTTTCAATATTTCAGCTTCATTCATCGGTGGAAACATCCTCAAACATTGGAAAACTTCTAACCTTTCTACCGGATTTTTCATCAAAATATGCCAATTTGCATCCAACACGTTTCAAACACCTAGAAACATGAAAATATGCCAAAAATGCAATAAAAAAGCTCGGATAATGCAAAATAGCAGACATAAATGTCCACCAAAATGCATTAAAACCGAATAAATCAATTGTTGATGATTTGTTGGATAAAAGAGAAACATACATAGTTATAGAATTTCTGATGGGGCTTGATGACAACTATGAGAAAATTAGAAGCAAGATTCTAGTGAATAAGTGTCTACCTACAATGTCAAAAGTATATAATCTCTTAGATCAGAAAGATAGCTAGAAATCTGCAAGAGGAAATGTTTCTGATCCTTCTGCTTTTCAAGTTTTTCAGTTATAGAATCAAAGTAACAATGCTCTAGTAAACTCAAGTTCAAATCAGGGATATAATATGTGTAATATGAATAAAGAAAGACCTATGTGTACTTTTGGTGGAAAAGTAGGTCATGTAATGGATAAATGTTACAAGAAACATGAATATCCAACATCATTCAAGCCAAAGCAGAAACCATGAGGTCACAATGTTGTAGTTGTGGTGTATGTTCAAAATTATTATGAGGGGAACACCCATCAATTAGATAAACTTTCGACTGATCAGATACAACAAAATTTTTCATTCTTAAGTAACAAGCTTTAAGGTCCAAGGTCTGCAATCACACACGAAGTTCACTATGTCTCAATGTCTTCTAAACCTTCTTTCACAAACCATAGCCCAACATCTGGTAATGTTCTCCCCTCTATCCATTGTAATTTTGCCACTATTGATAGGCCTTACATCTGCTCTGTTTATAGCAACATCATTGCTATTAATGCTTGGGTTATAGATTCAAGAGCCACTGACCACATAACTCACGATAAATCATCTTTTACAAATTTTAAGTCCTTACCTACATGAGTTCTTGTAAGAATTGTTGGGATAGAAAGTATAGTGGGAACCGAAATTCGCACTGTCGATTTTCCATTGTTGCGGAAAATTAGAGAGAACTTTAACTTTTCAGAGATCCCGAATTTCTGTGAGTCTAACGCGGAACGTACATAACACGATAACAATAGAATACAAATAGGAAATTAAAGGTGAGAACGAGGGCGAAAGGAATCTTATTCTAAATTTCGTGAACATGTTACAATCATGTGATAGTTTCGGTCGTAAGAACTGTCGGTGAGATTTCCTAGAACTAACAATAGAGACTATAAATCGTTTAATGGAGTCGCAGCTCACTAGCAAGAACGGAAAAAGTCTAAAGCCCTAAGAATTTTGGTGCGGAAAGTAGAACGTGGGCCCCTTCTCTTCATATATATTATATAGGCTTCATGATTAATCCATCTTCCTTTTCCATTTGCCGTTCTTCCGCGGAAATCTTCCTTTCTTGACTGATTCTTCCGCGAAAATCTTCCTTTTCTGGATTTCTTCCATTTCTTCTTGGCTTGCGGGACAAGCTTTGACCGTCATTGCGCTTGGAAAAAATTCTTGTTTAGAATCATAAGTGGGTTGTTACCGCGTTTTAGGTCTCGTTGGGCCGCTTTATGGTTTAGGGAATTATACTGCTCTTGTCGGGAAATCTAGCTTTCGTGCGATGGTACGAGTTTCATCGTAAAACTACATTGGAAACTCGGAATGATACGAAACAAGGGATGATTGAAGTGATACGAAACGTGTGTGTGGCGAGATGAATTTTTCCGAAGATTCATCTAGCCAGTTGGCAAGATGAATTTTTTTATTCATCTCGCCAACCGGCAAGATGAACGTGTATTCAAAAACATTCCGATTATTCGCACGCAAACATGAATCATGCTGTCCGTTAACGATATTCAAGATTAAAGCGTTTGTCCAAAGATTGCATATTTGTCGAGGTTTCTCGTATTCCTCGGACATTCATTTTGAGTATGCTAGTCCAACATCGTGCGTAAGGGAACCAGCTTGCCTCGTCAAAACCTTAGTGATAGGAAAACTCAGTGGGAAAAAAAATTTTCGACTAAGGAGGAAAGAGTACAGAGACGACTGCTTAGCGATTCTATGATTGTTGTCCGATTCTTCCGAAACATATTCTTTTTGGTCTTTTGGAAGTATCACAGCTTGTTATTCTGATTGGGATGATTCGACTAGTGCGGTTTGATGTTCGAATCGTGTGATTAATATTTTCGTGACGGTTTTTAGACATCGATTTGGTCGTGACCGTTTTTGACCCCAGCAAGTATTAGTTTGGGTAGAACTATTCAACATGACAATGTCTTATACATATCTCAGTTGAGTGTTGGGGCTTTATGCAAAAGTATGCATTGTCAAGTTTTTTTTTGACGAGTCTTCTTGTGTTCTTCAGGATCATACTCATGAGTTAATGATTGGAATGGGTAAACCGGTGTATAGCCTATGCTTCCTGGATATTGAGGCATTATATATGAAGGGTATTCAATGTCCTTTCACTGATGCTTCTATTTTTAGTCCATCTCTTTGGCGTAAAAGGTTAGAGCATTTATCCAATCTTAAACTGAAGACTATGTCAGGCAATTTATCTCTATGTACTCAAAAGTATGATAAAGATTTCTATTGTAAAGTTTATCATTTTTCTATATTGAAGCATCTACCCTACATTTCTCATAATAGAGTCAGTCCCAACCCTTTTTATTTAATCATATTGATACTTGGAGTCTTTTCCATGTCCCTACTCATGTAGGTTAGATACTTCCTAACAATAGTAGATGATTGCTCTAGAGCTATTTGGGTTTATTTCTTGAAAAGAAAATCAGATGTCTTAACTATTTTTCTTAACTTCATAAACATGGTTGAGAATCATTATAAGACTAGAGTAAAAGGGGTAAGGTCATACAATGCTCAAAAACTCAACTTCACCATATTTTATTAATCTAAAGGCATTGTGCAATTACACTCTTGTCCTGAAACTCCATAGCAGAATTCAATGGAAACATCAACATATCCTCAATGTTTCTAGATCCCTTTTATTTCAATCACACATTCCTCTGCCTTATTGGGATGACTGTATTCTTACTGCATTTCACCTCGTAAATCGAATACTAGCTCCTATTCTAAAAGATAAATCTCCTTATGAGGTTATCATAAAGAAGTTGCCTGATTACAATCAACTGAAAACCTTTGGTTTTCTTTGTTATGCATCGACCTCACCAAGAATATACATAAGTTTGAACCTAGAGCCTGTCCATGTATTTTACTAGGAGATCCTCCTAGTTACAAGGTTTTTAAACTGTAGGATCTCGAAAGTAACTCAATTTTCATTTCCATGAAGAGCTCTTTCCTTTTGCTAAATAAGATGATTCTTCACTTGATCATAATTTCTTCTCTGATTTAGTAACTCCTATGCTTCATTATGATATGGAGAAGTCATGATACACTCAGGTTTTAATCCAAATATATTCATTGGAAATGCACAACAAACACAATAGTATATGAGGGATCGAATCCACATAGACCAAGAACGTACGACTCTCAGTTAAAAATTGAATCAAACTAGGAATGGAATAAAAGTGATTATGATTTGAGAAACAGAAATGACGATAAAGTAAAAACAGTTGTAAAGAAAATAACGAAAGCGCTAGGCAATAGGGAAATCCACAGGTAATCAGCTTAAAGGTCAAGGTTAACATGCAAGGTTTTCTTTGAAAATAGTTCCCAACTCGAAAGACAAAGATAGACTAATCCTCTCCCGAGGTATTAGATCCATATGTTAAAATCACTAAGGACAAAATATCCCACCATAATTTAGATGATTTAAACATGGAATTCAATTCAGATTCGATATGTTCATAAGCCCCTAAGAAAATACTCCCTCAAGCAAAGACACTTACTCATCTAGATTAGATCAGACTTCTAAACTAAATCCCTTTGAGTTTATAATTCAAAGATCAAAGAAATAGTTAGCTACTCTAATTCATGCAATATGAACGAATATAGACTGAGAACCTAACAATTTCAATCCCTTCTATCAAACCCTAACATTCAACCTAGTTTCCTTGGGAGAAAACCCTAAAACCTAACAATTAAACTGCTCAGACATGATAACAAAGACAGAAATCCTAGAAAGAGTAAACACTGCAACAATTAAAAACCAAATTGTATATAAATCGAAATCATAGTTCAGAAATCTCTTGAATACTGAAGAAATCTCTTCTCTCTGCAAAGTTCTCTAAAAGTAGCAGTGTTGTGTGTTCTAAAATAAAACCAAGAGGCTTTTATTGTTTAAAAAAATAAAAATAAAAACCCAATAAGAAAAACTAATAATAAGTTTTGAGGACGAATGTGTCTTTTTTCTTGAAATCACTTTTCTTCATGTTAAGGATCGATCGATCTGCGCTTGAAAATGGATCGATCGATCTTGTGTGGATCGATCAATCTGAAATTTTGTAGGTTCTCCAGGATCTTGGATCGATCGATCCATGCTGGGATCGATCCTTCTACTTCAATTTTGCCATTTTGCAACTGAATTCTTCTAGAAATCATCCTTTTTTTTGTTCCAGAGCGTCCCAAACACCTAGAATCCTAAAAACATGCTAAAAGCACAAGAAAAAAACTGGAATAACGCAAAATAGTAGGTATAAATACCCACCATAAAGTGTTAAAATCGAGTGATATCAACTCCCCCAGACTTAGATCTTTGCTTGTCCTCAAGTAAAGCAAGACCAATTATGGAGAAGAGGTTTGAAATCGACCACACAAGAACTCTCAAAATCTCAGCATGCCCAAGTTCAGACATCAAAAGACAAAGGACACTAATGCTAAACAACCACTGCAAATAGATTGTTTACCACCACCTAACTAACATCATACTTTCTACACTAATCCCAAATCAATCAAACTATCAAGTCATATCAACCAGTTCCTTAGATTCATTTAAGTTCAAACAAGTGCATTCTTACCTATGGGGTATCGATCAACGCTCTAGAGTATCCGTCATTCATGATCCCATACCAATTCGAGCATCGTGCCACTTCGGATCCCGTCTTTTCCTTGTCCTTTTCTCATTTCTTTATTCATCATTTTTCTTTTTCTTTTCTCTTTTTTTACCAGACGATTTTTCTGGGATTGACTAAGGATTTCTAGATCACGCTTTCAATCCTTTTTCTGTACCGTTTTATTTTATATTTATTGAAGGGAAGGAGAAGGGGATCAGAATCATACTGAAAGAACTATTGGTTTTACATAGGGTTGAAGACAAAAATGCCTATCTCAAAGTATTCCAACACCATATATACAAAAAATTAAGATCAATTTAAGTCATAACAAAGTACAACCAACATCAAATCATCAACAATCCAAAAGACCATAACTTTCAAAAGCATATCAGTTAATCATTGGGGTTCCAATCCTAGATGCAACAATTAATCTAAATCAGTAGTCAAGTAGAGAATGATACCAAAATCACACCAGATTAGTAGTCATCATGGATCTCGGTCATTGTTCTCGACTCGTCTCATCTAGACTCATCTAAACACCAAAATGAAAATTTTTGAAAATTCATCAAAGTAGGAAAAACATCAAAATAATGTTAGTAGTATCATGTACCCTCCCTCAGACTTATTTCATACCGTTCCGGTGTGAACATAAATCCAGAAAAAGGATACACCATATGTCTGAAAGAAAATAAAATGAAAGAAAAGTACATAAGTCCAGAGTGAAAAAGAAGAATAAGATACTGAAAAGGTGAAGTCAAATAAGTCCAAATGCTGTCTCGAACTGCCACCATCTCTCTCCCTCCTAAAAGAAGATCTCCCTCTTCACTGCAGCGATCCTTAGGTGCTCTGGAAAAGGCTGGACGTTGTATCTTGGCAATCGCGCTCCACATCCTCTGAACCATGCTGTGAGTCCACTCTATAGCATCTGTAGCATCTATAGTCCATCTGATTGTCTCAGAATTAGTAAAATTGGGACGTCGAGGTGGTAAGTCGTACTCGCTAAAATCTTCAGGAAGGATCAGAGAACCATCCTATGGGCTAGGATCTCGCTGTCGTCTCTTCCTCTGTGCGGGCCTCTGACGTCGAGACCGATCTCGAGGAAGCTGTGGGGCGTTGGTGACAGGTGCAGGCACGCCATGTAAATGCTCATATCCGAGAGAAAATTAAATGTTGACTAGAGAAGTGATGCTGGTGATCTCTTGCCTCGGCATGTAGACTCTAGAAAGCTATCCTCTCTCGTGCCGAAACTTGTAGATCGTCGGTTTCTCAAACCACGTGGTAGAGAAAAGGTAAGGACAATCAACCCGATTAATTGCCTTTGCCTGAAAGCACGACTCAAGCGGGATCCCAACATGCACCAAAACTGGTGTAGCTAACTACCCATCACCTCAATAAGAGTCGGGTTCCTCAGTGCATCCGTCTTCTAACTCGCTAAGATCTTCGCAAACACCCATCCCAAGTTAACATTATGTTGAGCTCTGTCCTGGTGAGTCTCATAGTATACCATTATGAAATGACATAAAGCATAGTGCAGGAGCTCAAGCTCAATAGAACTGACCGCAGTTGACTCCGACTTACCAGAGAAAGTAGATGCTAAAATCTTCAGAGCTTTGCGGATTGCGGGGTTGCAAATAGAAGTTAGCTTTGCAGTCCTAGATTCATACTTCCCGTCTACTATCACATCCCATAAATTGATGTATGAATAGAAGTTGGGCAGCTCTAGAAGATGCACGAGACTAACCCAACTACTATCAGAAATATGATAGATAATTCCTGCATCTAGATGTTTCATTATCTTTTTCTTAACAAAATCCTTCAAGTTAGGATTTAACCTTCTCTGATGTTCTATAGAAGTCATAGATTTATCTTCTAGATGTATCCTATGCATGCACAAGTCTAGTGAAATCCCTGTGATATCATCTAAGGTGTAACCTAGAGCTCTACGATACTTTCTTAGTTTAGAAAGAAGTAAGGCGGTCTCTACGTTATTCAAGTTGGAATTCACTATCACAGGTTATGTAGAATTAGGACCTAGAAACGCGTACCTTAGTCCTTCTGGAAGGGGTTTTAGCTCCAGCTTTGGAGCTTTCAGCTTGCTCCATGATTCATTAAGTGGTGCAGGGTACAATTTAGTTAGAGACTTAGCAGTTGTCTCTCCTAATTCTACATAGTCGGTCATCTCTTCAGTCCTCCTGAAGCATCTAAATCATGGTGTAACCTGAAACATCATCACTAAGGGAAAATGACTCATTAGTAGCGTTAGTCAATGCAATCTCTAAAGGATCATCAAACAAAAATTTGTCATAAAGCCTCAACAGCCTCCACAATGGTATCTACCCAAAAAGACTTGGCATCTAAGGATGGTTTCTTCAAAATCTCTTGTAGATTGAACTTCATCACCATATCACCGAAATGAAGATCAATCTTTCCTTTATTCACATCAATGATAGCTCCAGCAGTTGCTAAAAAGGGTCTTCCCAATATAAGTGGATCCTTTGGTTCTTCTCCAAGTTCTAAAATCACAAAGTCGGTTGGCACAAAGGCTGTCCCAATCTTCACAGGAAGATTCTCAAGAACTCCAACAGGATACTTCACAGAACGATAAGCTAAAATAAGTGATATTTTGGTACCTCTGATGTCTGTCATGCCTAACCTTTTTGCCATATAAAGAGGCATAAGGTTCACACTAGATCCAAAATAACAGAGAGATCTAGCAAATGTAAAGTCACAAATCTGAACCGATAGAATGAAACTTCATGGATCTCCAAGTTTCTTAGGCATGCGGTTCTGTAGGATGGAACTGCACTCCTCTGTGATCATCATTGCTCGCTCCTCCAAGGTGATCTTACTTATGATCATTATTTTGACATATTTCCTTAAAGAAGGAATCATTTGACAAGCATTGGAGAATGGAAATCTCACAGTCAATTCCTTGATCGTCTCCTTGCACTTAGCATCTTCTAGATCCTTTCTAGACTTCTTTGGTTGGACTGGATATGGAACCTTTGGTTTATAAAATTGAATTGGAACTTCTGAGTTATGGGGATTTGGATCGATCAATCCCTTAGTGGATCGATTGATCTCTGATTTTTTCAAGTTCTGAACCGATGGAACGATCGATCCCTCATGGATCGATCGACCTAGTTTCTCGGAGCTTCCTGTTTTTGATGGATCGATTGATCCCTGGTCATGGATCGATCGATCTGATGGGTTTGGAAATATTCATAGAATTGGATCGATTGATCCCTTAATGGATCGACCGATCTCCGTCTCTGTATCATTTTTGGGATTTTTGATATATGCGTTTTCTGCAGATTCATCAACTTCTTCTACCAAAACTTCACTAGCATGCTCTTATCCTGTATTTCCTACTAAGGATTTTCCACTTCTCAGTGTGAAAACATTCACAAAATCTTTCTTGTAATTTGAATCAGATATCTTAGAAAGAAAATTAGTTGCTTCTGACAGCTTTAGTAGTTTGAGCAACTTAAGTATCCAAATGCTTAACATGAGTAGTCAATGCATCAAATTTTATGTTCAAATCATTGTACATACCATCCATCTTGACATTTAGGTTCCTTTCAGTTTGTTGTTGGCCTTCTAGTATCTTTTGGATCATGGCTTTTAAACTGTCTTCTTGCTGAACTTGTGGTGGAGGTGCTTGTTGATAAACATGTTGAATTTGCTGTTGAAAGCTACCTGAATTGTAATTCTGAACAAATCCCTTATTCATGTTTCCTTGAAAACAAGTTCATCCTAGATTCCTATCACTCCATGATAGATTTCCCTTTTTGAAAGCTTGATTGTATCCCTGGTTATACACTCTCCGACCTTGGCTGTTGATGTAGCTCACTTCTTCTTCTAAAATTTCATGTCCTTGGAATGCAAAGCAATTTTCCTATAACTTCTCTTCATCTTCAGCAAAACTGACTTGTCTCTGATTCTGGTTCTTAAGAAGTCTAGTAAGAAGCTCTTTTACTTCAGCTAATTCAAAGGATTCTGATCCAGGTGATCTTCCTCTTCTATCATAATCTGGAAAATGGTTGCTGTTACTTGCAGCTAGATTGTCTATTAGCTGATGTGCTTCATGTACTGGCTTAGTCATGAAATCTCCATTACTAGCTGTATCTAGAGAAATCGGTACCGAGGTTTGATACCTCTTTAAAATGTGTTGAGTAGATTTAGATCTGAAAACACATGATGAGGACATTCCCTAAGGTATTCTCTGAATCGATCTTATGCCTCAAAGAAGGATTCCATAAGACCTTGCTGAAATTGTGATATCTTTCTTCGAAGATTGTTGGTCCTGGTAGTGGTGTAGAAGTGTCCTAGAAACTTGGATTTACAATCATCCCAAGTCTCGAGGGAATTAGCAGGCATGGATTTCAACCATATGAGAGCCTTGTTAGCCAGTGAGTGATTGAAGAGATTACAATGCATAAAGTGTCTAGAGACTCCATCAATCATAACAGTAGAACATATGTCTTCAATACTATCTAGATGATCCATGGGATGCTTAGTGGTGAAACCATAGAATTGATTTTGGTGAATCAGTTTAACGAGCTGGAATGGGAAATTATAGTCCTGGCGTTGAGGTGGATGAGGATGAAGTGCATTCCTATTAGCAGGGAAGGTTTCAGGGTTGTTGAAATCTCTAACTAGAACTTAGTGTTGATAAGGTGGGTGATTGAAAACCTGTTCTGGTGGGTTGATCACAAGAACTTGATTAGGTCCCATCTGATTACCATTACCACCTATTTTTTGTCCATGTGGCACTTGACTGCCTTCAGCTCCTCCCCATATCAGGTTGATAATAGCATTGTTTACTTCAAGAAGAGGAGGTGGGTTGTTGTTCAACCATACTTCTTCAACCGAGATCCAACGAACTTGAAGGGGTGGATCATTCGGGTCTTCCGGGAAGATCGGATTAGGAATAAAGTTATCCTCTATTGTGTTGGAAGATTGTGCGTTTCTCCTTGATTTTTGAATTGAGCATTCTAAATCCAAGAGATCTTTGTTACTGGGGCTGAGTAATTCCTTGGATTTGGTATATCTTTGGATCATTCACATGTAAAAAGAAATCACGAATAAAGAAACGTGATGAGTACTATAAAAATAAAAATTCGTAGACTAAACTCTAAAGAAAACTTAAGAGGCACTATTGGTCCCCGGCAACAGCGCCTAAAACTTGATACACTCAGGTTTTAAACCAAATATATTCACTGCAAGTACACAGTAAATGCAGTAGTATATGAGGGATCGAATCCACAGAGGCCAAGAACGTACGAGTCTCAGTTAAAAATTGAATCAAGCTAGGAACATAATAAAAGTGATAGTGATTTGAGAAATAGAAATGACTGTTAAATTTCAGAAGTTCATGATGAATAACATCAAGAACATTTGAGGATAAAGATATGGAAGAAAATAAGAGATAAAGAGAAGTAATTCTTATTGATAATTAGTTTGAAGGTTTACAAGAGTTTAAATAAGCAAATACATAGCCCTTGCATGACCTTGCATGGCTTAGGAAATATAAAAGCACATTTAATGCAGAAAAACGCTCCTCCTGTTTATGCATCTATCTCTTTACTCGTAAGTCCAAAATTGGCGATCTTATATTTGTTAGAAAGATAATTTTAAGGCCCACAACTTTGATGGAGGACGCAAGCCAAAATTAGTAGAGTAAATACTTGTAAAATTCCAATCTTTGAATGACAATGATGAATGGATAAGCTTGGAACATGAATCATTGATCTTCATTATTCAATACTCCCCCTCAAGCTTAACCATGATGAATGGATAAGCTTGGAACCTTGAAGAAATACCTCATTAAAAACCTCAATGTGAAAAACCACTTGGGAAAAACCACATTGAGGGAAAAAGAGTATAGTCTCCAAAGTAAGGGTCTTCTAGGCTGTTGAAAGAGTTGCGAGTCCAAGTTTCTCATGAATAAACTCACAAACCTTTAAATTTGCTTCCTTGGTAAATATATCAGCCAACTGATCTGAACTTCTAGTGTAACAAGGTAGAATGACTCCTTGCTCAACCATTTGCCGAACCTTGTGACAATCAACCTCTATGTGCTTTGTCCTTTCATGAAAAACACTGTTGGAAGCAATATGGATGGCTGCTTGATTATCACAATGCATGGTGATAAGTGTTTTGGTTTCTATGCCCAAATCCTTTAGTAGACCTTTGAGCCATACCAGTTCATTTGTAAGCTTTCTCATTGCTCTATATTCAGCTTCAGCACTTGAACATGATACAATCTTCTGTTTCTTGCTTCTCCAAGTGACCAAGTTGCCTCCTATGAATGTGCAATAACCAGTTGTTGATTTTCTATCCACTCTATCACCAGCCCAATCTGCATCACAATACCCCACTATTTCTGTGCTTTTGTTGCAACCCATCCAAATGCCTTGACCAGGGGCTCCCTTTAAGTATCTTAGGATTCTATCAACCATCTTCCAATGATACATCTTTGGAGATTGCATATGTTGGCTAACCTGATTCACAGCAAAACAAATGCTAGGTCTAGTAATGGTTAGATATATTAGCTTACCAACCATCCTTCTGTATTGATGATGATCATCAAANTATTGATGATGATCATCAAATGGCTCATCTTCAATTTCCCCTTCTCTTGTGACTTTGTATCCTTCTTTAAGTGGAGTCTTGGCTGGTTTAGATCCTAACTTTCCCGTTTCACTTAAAAGATCAAGAGTATACTTTCTTTGTGATAGAAATAATCCTTCTTTG
>OVBE01004441.1:0-23930 GCA_900406425.1 Iberis pinnata | reverse complement strand
CACACCCCGAAAATACCTACTATCACTGTAGTGTGTTAAAATTCCTACTATCAAATATACTGATTTTTTGTTGAATTGGTTTTCTACTACAAATTGAATGATGCAGGAGATGTTAAAGAAATATGACTTTGATTTCAAGGGATAAAACCAACTGTATCTAGACCAATGATCAATAAAAGCAGCACAGTACTTAAATCCTTGAAAAAACAAAGTAGGAGAAGGACCCCAGAGATCACAATGAACCTTCTCAAGGGGTCTAGAAGCTGAAAAATTAGAAGCTAAGAAAGGTAATTTACTACTCTTTTCCAATCTATAAGCCTCACACGTGTTGCCAACACTCTTGGTGATTGAGATGAGTTTATTTCTTGAAAGTTAACTTAAAACTAGATTGTTAGGATGTCCCAACCTCATGTGGCAGACATCTCCACTTGAAGTCTGCTGTCTTGAAGAGAAGAAGGCATGAGCAGGAGAGTATTTTAGAACATATAACCCATCAAGACTTTTTCCCAGTTTGAGAACCTTCTAAGTGACCTTTTCCTTAATCAATAAGCCACCACATTCAAATTCAAATGAGGATTGATAATATTTTGTGAGCTTAGACACTGAGAGTAAAGATTTAGCAATATTTGGGCACACTAAAACATCATTAAGAGGTAGCTTACCTGAGGGAGAGGATAAAACTGTTGAACCATTATGGTTTATAGGCAGAAAATCCCAATTTCCCACCATTACAGTCTATGTTCCATGATAGGGCTAAGAGGTCTTAAGGTGGAGTGGGGAGCTTGTAACATGTGTTGTGGCTCCTGTGTCAGGATACCATTCTGTCCCAGAATGGTCTGTAACATCTGTGATCCTTAGTGAAACCATTGCAGTTAGAGTTTCTTCTAGTTGATAGGCGTAATCAAACTTATGCCATCATTTCAAAGCTTGATGCCTTGGTATTCCACAGATCTGACAAAATGGCCTTGTGTCTTCACCAACTGAGCTTATTGAGCTAGGGGATGAGCTTGAGGGTCTAGATTTTTGTTGTGGAAACCCTCTGCCTCTAGTTGTGAAACCACTTCCTCTGCTAGAACTAAATCTACTATATTTTCGTCCCCTGGTAGATGGAAAAGGCTGTTGCTGAGGCATAAAAGACTGTTGCTGAGGTGAAACAATTTCAGAGTTGTAAGCTTGGATTCTGTTGTCAAAGTTTGTTAGCTTTAACACAACATCTTCAAAAGATGGCTTAGGCATACTGTCCATTGAGCCTTCAATAGTGGTTTTGATGGGCTCATACTCCCTTCCAAGTCCACGGAAAGCTGCCAAGATCTTCATATGCTCTGGAACTGGACTTCCTATAGAAGATAGTTGGTCACATAAAGCCTTGACTTCCTTCAAGTAGTCAGTCATGTTTTTGTCCCCTTTTTGAGTTGTTTGAAGCTGACTCTGTAACTCAAATAGTAGAGGAGCAGACTTTGTTGAAGTGTTTTGCCAGAGTAACCCATACCTCATGTGAAGTCATGTTGTTCACCACTATGCTCAGGATATCTTCTGAGAAAGAGCGTAGGAGCCAAGATTTAACCACCTGGTCACCTCTTTGCCACTCAAGATAGTTTGGATTCTGAACTGGTCTGTCTCCCATTGGTCCTGGGACCTGCATCGTTTCAGCTAGTGCAATGAATACACCATTACCGAAGCCTAGAAGTCCCTGTCCTAAGAGAAAGGTTTCGAACTGATTCTTCCACAGAATGTAGTTTCTTTATGTGAGCCTGGTGGTCACACAATCATAAATATTTAAAGCTGGATAGTTTTGTGTTTCCATGTTAAGATCCATGGCTTTGATACCATGTAAGCAGAAATGAAACATAGAGAAAAAGATTTTGAAGTTTCTATTTATTCATTTCCAATCTCACACATTACAAATTAAGTGGTGGCTGTCTCCTTATGTATTGGAGAAGCTTTGAGTTCTAAGTTTTCCTAATTACACTTGTCTAAATCTGATTGCTTAGATAAAAGATCATATTTGTTGTGAAGAGTTATTGTGCAGCTATATTTAGCTTTTGCTTTTGGTGGGAGAGTTTCTGCACCTCTTTTTGTGATGTCATTTGTCCTTGTTTTGTCTGCAGGTTGAAGGAGATGAAACAGAGAGCCATTTGATTATGTCTGCATCTTGAGTTTCTCGAATGGACCTATACGTCTTGGGCTTGACTAGTTCATTAGCTTGTTTTGTTCTTGATGGGCTCAGACAAAAAGAAGACTCTTTCTCATTTGGAGTCTTTGTGCTAACACTTACAATAAATACTAGATATCTACCAAAAATAAAAGAAAAATATTGAACAACACATAAAATCTAAGTTTATTACAAAAATTTCACTATCTTCAATATTTTTCTTCCATCATTTATCAGCTCTAAGCTCACAAAATTTGTGCGTAATTCACTTTCTTTAACATTTAACAAATTTAGTTACCATTTTATCATATTATACATATATATATATATTTCGGTTTACTCTTTGTTTTCATAAAAATATGAAATTTTGGCTATTTTTTTTGCTATAACAAACCTTAGATAGATATAAAAATTTGAAGAGATAACACTTAATATTTAAAATTTAGGATAAAGTTATAATTTTTCATGTGTTAAATAAGTATTGTCTTCAACTTTACATTTTTATAAAGAACTTTCAGAGGCAAATTTTACATTTACATATCATACTTTCCATTTACAAAACATACTTCATATTTATATGTCTGCCGCAAACAAGCACGATCCTAAACAATTTAAGGCTCCAAGCATAAACAGAAATATGCCACTAACATTATACTTTTTAAAAAATAAATAATTTATTTTAAGGGATGAGGGTCGAACCCTTCTTACTTGAATTAAAGCAATATGATATTTAACCAAGTAATCTACTTTTGTCAAAAGTGGCCAATTTTATATTTATTATAAATAGGACCACAAACCCAAGTTTGGTTTGGTTTGCTTGGCCTTAGGTCCGAGCCTGGCCGCAAACTTTTGTAATATACCATATGTCACATATATTGTTGTAAATTTGTCTAGATGTCTGACATGTTTGGTGTTGTAAGTCTACCATAAATTTTTGTAAGTCTGCTACATATTGTTGTTAATAGTGACAGTGGAAATTATCCACTTCAGAAAGAAGCTTCACTTCTTCTGGGCCTAAATCAGAAGCCCAAAGATAAAGAAGAGGCAAAGCCCAAGACGAAGCCCAAAGCAGCTGAAGTGAAACGCAACGCAGAAGCCTTTTCTCCTTCAACCTGCAACAAGACAAACAGAGAGAACGTTAATAACAAACCTACAAAAGCAAAAGCAGAGTACAAATTCAACAGCTGTGCAATACCACTCTACAACAAATTTTAATCATTAATGGAGCAATAGAGAATCGACAGCTGGATTAGGGCAACATCAATGAAGAAAATAAATCTCTATATATTCAATCATTTGTAACATAGTTTGTAAGTAAGAATGAATCAATAAGAATTTGTTTCATAAACTTCATCTCTCTTCTTTTACTTTCATGGTATTAGAGCCATGGAAGCTCAAGTTTATCCTACTCTAAACATTTCCAATTGCGTTACCATTAAACTTACTGAGAAAAAGCATATTCTCTGGAAAAACCAGTTTGAATCATTTCTTGATGGTCAGAATCTTCTGGGTTTTGTAAATGGGGCTTATATACAGCCAGCTCTAATCATCCCAGTTCCAGGCATAGCTGGTGATGGTGAAGCTGCAAACCCAGAATACCCAGAATGGCTAAGGGGGAACCAAGTCGTTAAAGCATGGCTGTTGGGTTCCTTCTCTGAGGATATTCTGAGTGTGGTGTCCAACTGTGTTACATCACAAGATGTATGGAATGCTCTTTCTAGGCATTTCAACAGAGTGACATCTTCACGGTTGTTTGAGCTCCAAAGACAGCTTCAAACAACCCAAAAAGGAGATAAATCCATGACAGATTATCTAAAAGAAGTAAAGTCCCTCTGTGACCAGCTTTCATCTATTGGAAGTCTAGTCACAGAGAATATGAAAATCTTTGCTGCACTTCATGGTCTTGGCCGTGAGTATGAACCCATTAAAACTAATATTGAGGGTTCAATGGACATACCACCAAGTTCTACCTTTGAAGAAGTCATCCCACGACTCACCAACTATGACAACAGAATCCAGGCTTACACTCAAGAGTCAGTCTCACCTCATCTGGCCTTCAACACTGTCAGATGCATCAACCAGCCTTCCTATTATGGAACTAGAGGACGAGTTATGGTAGAAAAAACTTCAGAGGACGAAGTTTCTCTACAAGAGGAAGAGGATTCCCACATCAAATCTCCTCCTCTTCCTCGTCCTCAACTGGATCTGCTAGTTCCTATGGTGAGGACACTAGACCACAGTGTCAGATCTGTAGTAAACCAGGACATCCAGCACTTAAATGCTGGCACATATTTGACTACTCTTATCAGTTTGAAGAAACTCCAGCTGCACTTGCAGCCCGAAGGATAACAGATGTCACAGATCACTCAGGAACAGAGTGGTTTCCAGACACAGGTGCAACAGCCCATGTCACCAACTCTCCTCATAATCTCCAGTACACTCAACCATACCATGGTAATGATGCTGTAATGGTTGGAAATGGGGAGTTCTTACCTATCACCCACACTGGCTCTACTGTGTTTCCCTCATCCTCAGGTAAGCTATACTTAAATGATGTTCTGGTTTGTCCTGATATTGCTAAGTCTTTGATTTCAGTATCAAAAGTTACCAAAGAGTATCCCTGTGCTTTTGAGTTTGATTGTGATGGTGTGTTGATAAAGGACAAGGAATCACAGAGAGTTCTAAGTCTGGGAAAAAGCCTTGAAGGCTTATATATGCTCAAGGATGATCAACCTCAGGCTCACTTCTCTTCCAGACAGATTACCATAAGTCAGGATACTTGGCACAAGAGGTTGGGACTTCCAAATGAGTTAGTTCTCCAGCAACTTGCTTCTAATAAGCTCATCTCAGTCTCCAAAAGCATTCTCTCATCCATGTGTGAAGCTTGCAAAATGGGAAAGAGCAGTAGGCTACCTTTCTTTTCTTCTAGTTTTTCTGCTTCAAAACTCCTAGAGAAGGTTCATTGTGATCTTTGGGGGCCATCTCCTATTATTTCTTTGCAAGGATTTAAGTACTATGTAGTATTTATAGATCAATGGTCAAGGTTTTGTTGGTTTGTAGAGAATCAATTAAACACTTAAATCCAAGACAGATTTCTTCGCTACATTCTGCATTTTTCAGAAATTTGTAGAGAATCAATTAAACACTAAAATCCAAACATTCCAATGTGATGGTGGTGGATAATTTACCAGCACTAAGTTCCTAACACACCTATCACTTAGTGGCATCAAGCAGCAGATTTCATGCCCTTACACGCCGCAACAGAATGGACTCTCTGAAAGGAAACACATGCATATCACTGAGCTTGGCCTCTCAATGATGTTTGACAGTACTATGCCTCAGAAATACTAGGTAGAGGCTTTCTTTACTATAAAATTTCTAATAAATCTATTGCCTACATCAACTCTTGATGACAGAATGAGTCCATATTAAAAGCTATTTGACAAAAGTCCAGACTACTCTGCTCAAAGATCATTTGGTTGTGCCTGTTTCCCTACATTACGAGACTATGCTTCACACAAGTTTGAGCCATGGTCCCTCACATGCGTCTTCCTTGGTTACAACGAGAAGTACAACGGTTACATATGTCTCTATCCTCCTACAGGCAGAGTATACATCAGTAGACATGTTCTGTTTGATGAACAGTCGTTTCCTTTTTCAGGTAAATACTTATCTCACCATCCAATACAGAAATCCACTTTACTTCAAGCTTGGCAGCAGTGTTTTCAACCACCTCAATCTCCAGTAGATGCTCCACCTACTGCAACTACATCTCAGCCTGCAATACCACTTTAACTTACACCTATGTTCCAACCTATTCCTCTAGAAACATTACCACTAGATAGTCCACCTCAACAACAACCTTCCTCCTCACCAGCCAACCCCTCTTCAAGTGTTAATCCTGATATGACTACTTGAGTTGAAGGGGAGTGTACTGGGTGTACGGCAGACACATACTCTGTTCCTATAGGCAACAAGACTTCTCCTTCTTCTACTAGGGCAGTCACATCTGATTTTCAATAGTCAACAGATTCATCTCAGACAGTAACAACCACAGAAAAAACAGCAGACACAGCTCCATCTTCAACACACCAACTGGTAACAAGGTTAAAGTCAGGAATTAGGAAACCTAATCCTAAGTATCTTCTGCTAACTTAGAAGATATCCTACCCTGAACCAAGAACAGTTACAGCAGCCTTGAAGGATCAAGGCTGGAAATAGGCAATGCACGAGGAACTTGCAACTTGCAGAGACACAAACACTTGGTCTCTGGTGCCATTTGATCCCAAAATGCATGTGTTAGTGTGCAAGTGGGTCTTTAGAGCCAAGCTTAAGGCTGATGGCACTCTTGATAAGCTTAAAGCTAGGATGGTTGCAATGGGTTACAACCAGGAAGAAGGAATTGACTATCTAGAAACCTATAGTCCAATTATAAGAACAGCTACAATTAGACTAGTTCTACATACTACAACTTTTATGGATTGGGAAGTGAAACAGTTAGATGTTAAAAATTCCTTTTTACATGGGAATTTAACAGAGACTGTTTACGTGAAACAGCCTTCTGGTTTTATTGATAAATCAAAACCAACACATGTTTGCAAATTACACAAGTCTTTGTATGGTCTAAAGCAGTCACCTAGAGCATGGTTTGACAGATTTAGCACCTATCTACTTGAGTATGGTTTCATCTGCCGTAAGAGGGACCCTTCCTTATTTATATACTTAAAGGACTCAGATGTTATCATGCTACTCTTATACGTAGATGATATGGTCCTAACTGGAAACAACAATGCACTTATAGCTACAATGCTCAATCATATGCATAAGGAATTCAGAATCAAAGACCTAGGGCCACTACACTATTTTCTGGGTATTCAAGCTCAATATCACAAGGCAGGTTTATTTCTTTCACAACAAGAGTATGTGGAAAACTTACTTGTTCTTGCTGGTATGAATGACTGTGCCCCAAGTGCTACTCCCTTGCCACTACAACTTGATCAAGCACTAGACACATCTGAAGACTTTCCAAATCCAACATACTTTCGTTGTCTTGCAGGTAAGCTTCAGTACCTGACATTGACACGACCAGCTATTCAGTTTGCTGTTAACTTTGTTTGCCAGAAAATGCACAAACCATCAATGGCAGACTTCAAACTACTTAAACGAATACTTTGATACTTGAAAGGAATAGTAAGAATGTGAATCTCATTCAACAGACAAACTGATTTTACACTACGAGCCTACAGTGACTCTGACTAGGCTGGATGCAAAGTTACAAGAAGGTCAACAGGAGGGTTTTGTACCTTTTTGGGAAGCAATATCATCTCGTGGTCCTCACGAAAACATTCAACTGTCTCGAAGAGCTCAACTGAAGCTGAATACAGAACATTATCAGAGACAGCATCTGAAATTGCATGGCTCAATTTCTTGATGAAAGAGCTTGGCGTACCTCAGGTGAAGATACCAGAACTCTACTGCGACAACCAATCATCCGTTTACTTAACAGCAAACCCAGCTCTTCACAGTCGGAGTAAACACTTTGATACCGATTTCCATTATGTCCGGGAAAGGGTAGCTTTGGGATCTCTGATTGTTAATCACATTCCCAATCAATTCCATCTAGCCGACATCTTTACGAAGTCCCTGGCCTATACTCCGTTCTGCTCTCTCTGGTACAAACTCGGCGTGGATAATCCTCAGGCTGATCCGACAGCGAGTTTGAAGGGGAGTAATAGTGACAGTGGAAAGTCTCCACTTCAGAAAGAAGCTTCACTTCTTCTGGGCCTAAATCAGAAGCCTAAAGACAAAGAAGAGGCAAAGCCCAAGACGATGCCCGAAGCAGCTGAAGTGAAACGCAACGCAGAAGCCTCTTCTCCTTCAACCTGCAACAAGACAAACAGAGATAACGTTAATAACAAACCTGCAAAAGCAAAAGCAGAGTACAAATTCAACAGCTGTGCAATACCACTCTACAACAAATTTCAATCATTAATGGAGCAATAAAGAATCGACAGTTGGATTAGGGCAACAACAATGAAGAAAACAAATCTCTATATATTCAATCATTTGTAACAGAGTTTGTAAGCAAGAATGAATCAATAAGAATTTGTTTCCTAAACCTCATCTCTCTGCTTTTACTTTCAGTTGTAAGCCTACTGCAATCTGCCACAGCCTGTTGTAAGTCTGTTAAATATGTTGTAGACTGCTTAAAGTATGCCAAATCAGCCATAGAGTTGATGTTAGTATGCCAGGAAGTCTTGCACGTCTGCTACAGAGATTATTGTAAGTTTGTTAGTTTGCCACATACTTCTTGTTGGAGAGTATTGCAATCTATCATATCTGTCGTAAACTTCTATAGGTAAGTGAGGATTTTTTTTGCAATGCAATTTTTTTTTTTCTGTTTGGTAAACTTTGTAGGGATGACTGATAATTTCATCACCTTTTAGGTCATTCTCCCAATATTAATATTTCACGGGTTACTTTTTTTATTTTGTAAATGGTTTTGGTTATTTTTTTGTACTGCTTGAATGAAATACCTGAAATACTCTTGATGAAATATTGTTTAGGAGTTCAAAATATTTTTTAGGATTTCAAAATATTGTTTACCATCTCTTTCAACTCCATTTTAAGCCGTAAAGTCTGTATACACCGAGGTATAAGAGATAAAACTCTCTATTACTCAATAAATTATAAATATTTAAGTGATTAACTGGACAAATAAAAATACTCTCTTTTACAAATTTTTCCTCAACATATTGTAGTTTATGAGCATTCGTGGGAAAGAAAAGTTGGTCTATTAAAAATATATATATAGGAATTTCGACGTAGGAAAAAACAGGATCCAATATCTTTTATGAAAAAACATGACCCAAAATTGAAGACATGAAAACATATGGTTTTGCTTTGGCGGTAAGTATATATATTAATCTTCAATATATTAAAATATAAACATTTTAGTTCTACGTGTCAACACCACATTTTTTGGAGATTTTTTTTATTATTTTTAAATTTAATAGTATTTATCTCGAATAAGAAATTTTAGATATTCACTTACATTATACATATATATGTTTATATTTTCTACTTTGTATTTTTCAGATTTTTATTGAAAATAAAAACTAAAACTTATATAATGTTAAATTATTTTTTCTACATATGTCATGATTTAAAATTAAAATTTTGGACATATATTACACAATCTATTTTCTTTGTAAAAAAACTCACACCAAAGGCAAAAATGAGTAGTGAACTAAAAACATAATATAAATATACTAATAATATTAAATCATAATAGCAAAACTCTTATTTATAGTAGTCTGATTTAATTTTTTTAAAAATTTATTTTGATGCATTTATTATAATTTTTTTTTATTTTTTTAAATTGATATATTTAATGGTGTTTATCTCGAATAAGGAAGTTTAGATTTCCAGTTATATAATACATATCTTATGACTAGGGAGTTCTAGGACGAACCATACATCTCCCCAAGTTGAGGCCTGAACCATGTTATATAAGTCTCATTTGGAGAGCAGACCTCGACCATCGTGAATCGAACCCAGGAGCATAACAACACCAACGACTGCAATTAAACCAACTGAGTCAACTCATTGTTAGTATATTATACATATATTTGTGTTTATTTTCTACTTTTTCCCATATTTTATTGAAAATACAAATTAATAGTTATTAATGTTAAATTACTTATAAATATGATTTCTTATATATGTCATGATTTAAAAATTTAAAATTCGGATATATATTACATAATCTATTTTTTTGTAAAAAACTCACACCAAGTGCAAAACTAAGTAGTGGACTAAAAACATAATAAATTATAATTACAACACTCTTATTTATAGACGTCTAATTTAAACTTTTATTTTGGTTAATTCAAATTCATTTTGTTAAATTCAATAATCAAATCAAGATAAAAAATACTAGAATATTTTATATTTTTGAAATTTAAATGTAATAATATACTTCGTAACATAAGTTTTTGTTCAGAACATAAGTTTTTGTCACATTCATCCTTGGACCACAACGGAGATAAAATATTTTTATTTTTATTCTTAAAATGTTATAATTTAATTTAATTTTTGAAATTGATAATAAATTTAACTTTAGAAACTTTAACATGATAAAAATTGAATATAGGTAAATTTGTAATAGTTAAAATTTTTAGTTTATAATATTTTGAATTTTCACTATTCCATAAATTAGATTTAAATTTAAACTATCAACACATCTTTAAAAAATTAAACAATAATATATTCTATAAGATGAAACTATGATGTTCTTCATAGTTGATGTAACCATGTTTATTTAATTTATTTATTTTTGTTGTTGAAGAAAAGACATATTGAAGGGAGGAATGAAATGAGAGAGATGTTTGGTTAATGGTTATTGGTGTCTCAATGATAAGAATTCGCCAATATCTTTCGGCAGAGGTGATGTATGATAGAAAGAATTGACTAAAGCTTTTGGTCCTCACAAAGAGGGCACACTAGAGAGAGAGATGATAAAATGATGTGATCGTCAATATCAGATGGTACTGATAGTGAAAACTTCCATGGCCTCGTTTTGGTTTTTGGTGGGTTTGGTTGGTTTCAAAGGATTCTTCGTTGGTTTGGCAAGGGATAGCGATATAAAATAAACTTCAAGTAATTATTATTTTTAACAGCAAATAACTTATTCAACTTTCTCTCTCTACCTCAACTCTCCCGACTCTCTCACATGTAAGACTTGCGGCGAATGTGAGACGATGAGAGTTTCTTTCTCCAGCGGCCATTTTTTCTCGTGCACCGCGGCTTCTGAGTTGACTAGCGAAATCCAGAACTAGACACCTCGCCTGCTCTTCATTGAATCTCCTCTTTTTCTACAAATATGCACCTCCCATTCTTCCTAAAACTACTGCGCCTGAAGTTATCTGCAGAAGCAGCTTCTCAAAGTGGAGCTTGAGTCCCTCCATTGGAGGAGAGTGAGGTTTCATCAGCACTTCGACGGTGCGAGGATCACTTCTACAGAGCTAACCCGAGCCCAAAGGTGAGGATCTCGTCCCTAGTCTCCGCCGGAAATCTACTTTTCTACCTTCAAACTTGCCATGACTTTTAGATCTCGATCAATATCATCCTCCTATTGATATATCTAGAATTTAATTCCTTAACTACACTACATAAGACATATCACAGTAGTATAGTAAGGATCGAATTCCACAGAGATCAGAAAGCACACATTCAGTTTAATGTCGAATTAAGCTAAGACAATATAAAATGGTTGTTTTGTAAGTGTGTTAAAACAAATAATGATAATTAAAACGAAGTAAATTAATAAATAAAAACGCAAGGAAAATTTTGCAGGTTATCAAGTATAAAAGCTCGGGTTAACATGCAAGATTTTACTTTGATAATAGTTCTCAACATGAAAGACAACAATAGATTAATCTCCTCTCAAAATATTAAACCCTATGTTCGAATTTCTAAAGACAAACTCGCGCTGTATATAGACAATTCAATAAAGCATTGATCATACTCAATAAGTTCATAGAAATTCAGGACAATACTCCCGCAAGCAAGAATATCTACTCATCTAGACTAGGTGAGATCTCTAAATAAAATCTATTTGCGTTTATCAATCTAATGTCAATGAATTAGTTAACTACTATAATCCATGCATTAATAACAAGCCTAGAATAAGAAGCTAACAATTTCAATCCCTTATGTAAAATACTAACTATCAAACCTGGTTTTCCTGGAAAACCCTAAACCTAACTACAGAAGTACTCTGACATTGACAATCAAACACCAATCAATATCAAAGAACAACACACAATAATAAAAATTAGATATTGAATATAAAACAAGGGTTCAGAAAACTTCTCCACAAGGGTTCTATAATTCGTTTCCCTGTCTATTAAACTAGAATAGTAAAGTGTAGGTCCTATAAAATAAAGCCACAAGACTTTTATAATCTAAAAGAAAAAATAAATAAAATATGAAAACTAGATAGACTTGAGAACCAATCTCGCAAAATCTGGAAAATCTCCAAAATTCTCGCTAGTGTGTGAACCAGCCGGTCTGGCCTGGACCTGTCCGGTCTATATTTTCTTTTCTCCCTATTTGAATGGACCGGCCATTCCAAGGCTGGACCCGTTTGGTCTGACTCTCCACATGCTTCTTCTGCGAGCCAGCTTGACTAGTTTTCAGTAAAATCGCTATAACTCTTATTACACCAATGAATTGACTTCAAACAACTTCCATATGAAAGCTAACTCATGTAGCTATCTTGTGTCAAAATTTAAACTAAATTAATCCATGGGAACATCTCCAAACATTGGAAAACTTCTAATATTTCTGCGGAACTATGTATCTACATATACAAATTTGTATCCAAAACGTCCCGAACACCTATAAACCTGAAATATGCCAAAATCACAAGGAAATTTTTGGATAAATCATAATAGCATACATAAATTCCCACTATTATGCATTAAAACCGAGTAATATTAACTCCCCCAGACTTAGATCTTTGCTTGTCCTCAAGTTAAGCAAGATCAAATCTAAAAACGAGGTTTGAAAAACGGACCACACAGAAACTTGTAGAATCTCAAAAATCCCCAAGTTCAGACACCAAAAACTAAAGACACTAATCCTAGAAAATCACTGCAAGTAGACTATTTACCACCACCTAACTAATAACATGTTTTCTACTCTAAATTCCAAGTCGATCAAACTATCAAGTCATCTCAACCAACTCATTTGATTCATTTAAGTACGGATAAGTGCATTCTCACCGATGGGGTATCGATCAGCGCACTTAAATACCTTTTCTATCAAAATCCCCATACCAAATAAAGCATCAAACAACTTCTGATATTGACCCTTTTTCCCCTTTTCTCACATTTTTTTTTTCTTCTTCCTTTTTTTTGTTTTTTTTTTTTTTGTTTTTGCATTATGCGCTTTTTCTATTTTTTTAGCAGTAGGTTTTATGGGATGAGAAAAATACTTCGAGGTCCCCTTCCCAATCCCTCTTTTACCGTTTTTGCTTTTTGACAAAGGGAATGAGAGAAAGGATTCATGATCATAATGAAAGAACTTATCGGTTTTACAAAGGACCAAAGAGCAAGGTACCTAGCTTCAAAGTATACCAACACCATAAGAAAGCGAATTTAAGATAAGGTTAAGTCATATCAAGATAGAGCTAGCATCAGATAATCAACAATGCAAAAGATTAGAACTTTCAAAAGCATATCAATCAATCAATTGGGTTCCATATCTATCACAACAGTTAAATCTAAGTCAGTAATCAAGTAGAAAGTGACACTAAATTCGTACTAGGTTAGCAGTCGTAATTGACTATGGTCATGATTCTTTCGACTCGAATAGACTCTTCTAAATAAAAAAACTTTTTCTGAAAATTTTTTATCCAAAACATAGTTAGTAACTCATATACCCTCCCCCAGACTTACTTCCCTCCATCCCGATGTGAAAATAAATAAGAGAGAAGGATAAGAACATAAGCAAAAAAATTTTGACTTACATGAACTTGGACCAATCAATCCAGGGTGGACCGATTGGTCTGAGTGAGAAGAATCAGATAAGGAATATGGACTGATCAGTCTACATCTGGACCGATTGGTCTGTCCTCTCCGTGCAAAAACCCAATATCTGAAAAATTTCTCCTAAGTCACTCAAGAATCCAAACCTAAAAATTAATAAGTTAGTGAACAAGACCCAAAACACTACACTAATAAATATATTACACCAATTAGTACATTGCCTCCCACTCAGCGCTTATTTAACGTCACTAGCTTGATGAACTTACCTTCTAAGCTGGGGTTGGATCATCATTAGGGTATGCTCCACAACAAGACCCATAATGAGACATCTTCAGTTTTAGAACCTTACCCAAAACATCTTTTGTGGTTTCTAGTCCCTTTTCTCTAAGCTCAAGGGTGAAAATCGCTCTAACCTTTGAGAAAGGATTTAAAGTACCTTTTCTTTTGACTTTGTACTCAATAAAATCTCCAACTATTGTATGATGAGTTAAAGTCACATGAGGATCTCTCTTGATGTTCTTCTCTTTCACCTTCTCTTTGTGTTTGACTTTTGATATTGTAATCTTTGTTGAGACATGAGAATTCCCAACTGTGACTACATAAGTTGCACACTTATCACCAAGTTGTATCTGAGGATCAGTAAAAATTTGGTCTTCCTTAACCACAGTGATTCGATACACACCTTTTGGAGGAACTGCTGGATAGAACAATCTTATCCTGACCTTCGTGAGAGAGATACGATAGCCTTTCATATTGTCCTCAACTTTCACAAGGAAAACATTGGCTTGTCTTTTTACATATTTAGCAGTTTGAGCTACTTGCAGATCGAGCTTCTTCACAAGAGTATACAATGACTCAAATTTGTTGTTCAAGTCAGTGTACATGTTGTCTATCTTGACATTGATATTTCTTTCCGTCTATTTTTGTCCTTACAAGATTTGTTTGAGTATCAATTCCATCTTGTTGTCTTGTTAAATCGAAGGTGGAGCAGCCTGTTGAAGCCCAGGCTGAGATGTAGTATGAAAACTTCCTAAACAAGAGTTATGCACAAAGCTTCAATTATGATTCCCTTGAAAACCATTACCACCTTGATTGTATCCTCTGTTCTGATAGTTCATTTTACCATACAAGTAATTAACTTGTTCTTGTTCAGCTTCTGGAGCTTTTACATCCTCGAGTTCTTCAGCAAAGCTGACTTGTATCTATTGATTCTTGAGGACCTGAGCAAGCATTCCTTTCACTTATGCAAGTTTAGATGATTTAGAAGTGGATACCTTTGTTCTTCTATCAAAATATGGGAAATGATTGTTATTGCTTGCAGCAAGATTCTCTATTAATTGATAGGCATCTTGAACAAATTTGGTCATGAAATCACCATTGCTAGCTATAACCATAGAAAGTTGGTACTTTTGGTCTACACCTCTATAAAAGATGTTGATTAGATTCAGCTCAGAGAAACCATGGTGAGGATAATCGCGGAGATACTCTTTGAATCTTTCCCAAGCCTCATAGAAAGACTCTATAGAACCTTGCTGAAATTGAGAAATCTTATTTCGAAGATTGTTGGTACTTGTGGTTGTGTAGAAGTGACTGAGGAACTTGGATTTGCATTCATCCCAAGTCTTAATGGAGTTTAATGGTAGAGATTTAAGCCATTTAAGTTCCTTTACAGCTAGAGAGTGAGTGAACAAGGTGCACCACATGTAATCCTTCGAGACTCCATTGAGTCGAGTAGTGCGGCAAATATCTTCAAAGCTGTCTATATGGTCCATGGGATGTTTAGAAGCTAGACCATGGAACTGGTTCTGCCTCACTAATTGGAAGAGTTGGTAGAGGATTGTGAATTCTCTTCAGGGAGGTGGTTGAGGGCGAATGGCATTCATGTTAGCAAAGAAAGCTTGGGGATTGTTAAAATATTTAACTAGAGGTCCATGAGGAGGTGGACGATTGTTGGCAAGTCCTTGTAGATCTCCTAGAAGGATGAAGTTCTGCCTAATTTGAATACCATTACCAGCTCCTTGTTGCACATTATGTGCTTCATTTTCATCTACTACATCCAAGGGATTGAGTAGCACATTGTTTTGACCTTAATGAGGCAAGTCGTTGTAACCTGCGGGAACGCCTGCGGAGGATGATCTTGCGTTCTTCTTTTCTTTTCGGTTTGAGCATTCCAACTTGGAGAGTTCTGCATTACTGAGGTTGAGAAATTCCTTGGATTTATCAGATCGTCTGGTCATGCACCTGTAAAAAATTCAAGAAGAAAGAAACGCCTAACTGCTGTAAAAACAAAATCTTAGACTAAACTCTAAAGAAAACTTAAAAGGCACTCTTGGTCCCCGACAATGGTGCCAAAATTCTGATAGGTGTAGAATTTAATTCTTAAACTACACTGCAGAGAACAAATCACAGTGGTATAGTAAGAGTTGAATTTCAAAAAGTCCAGAAATCACACTTTCAGTTTACTGTCGAATTAGGTTATGACATAATAAAATTATTGTTTTTTAATTGTGTTAAAATAAATAACGATGATTAAAATGAAGTAAATCAATACATAAAAACGTCAGACAATAAGGAATTCCACATGTTATCAGGTTTAAAAGCTCAGGTTAACATACAAGATTTTACTTTGAAAATAGTTTTCAACATGAAAGACAACAATAGGTTAGTGTCCTCTCGAAGTATTAAACCCTCGGTTCGAATTAGTAAGGAAAAACTCTCGCCGTATTTAGAAAATTCAATCAAGCATTAAGATCAGATTCAATAAGTTAATAGACATTCATGACATATCTCTAAACCATATCTCTTTGCGTTTATCAATCTAATATCAATGAATTAGTTAGCTATTGTAATTCATGCATTAAGAACACGCCTAGACTAAGAACCTAACAATTTTAATCCCTTATGTAAAATCCTAACTATCAAACCTGGTTTCCCTGGGAACCTTGAAACTTAACTATGGAACTACTCAGACATTGACAAGCAAATACAAATCAATATCAAAGAAGAACACATAATCATAAAAAAAATGTTGAATATAAAAAAGGGTTCATAAAACTTCTCCACAAGGGTTCTGAATTTCGTCTCTCTCCTTATATAAACTAGAATAGAACAAAACATAGGTTATATAAAATAAAGCCCAAAGGCTTTTTATAGGCTAAAAGGAAATATAAATGAAATAGGAAAAATGTATAGACTTAAGGACCAATCTCGAAAAATATGGAAAATCTCCAAAATTTTCGCTGGTGTGTGGATTGGCCGGTCTATCCTGGACCCGTTTGTTCTATATTTTCTTTTCTCCATGTTTGACTGGACCAGTCGGTCCAAGGCTGGACCCGTACGGTATGAATCTCCATAGGCTTCTTCTACGAGCCAACTTGATTAGTCTTCAGTAAAATCGCCATAACTCTTGATTGCAAAAATGAATTGACTCCAAACCACTTCCATATGAAATCTAACTCACTTGAACATATTGTGTCAAATTTCAGCTAAATCCTTCTTTGGGAATATCATCAAACGTTGGAAAACGTCTGATCTTTCTGCCATACTCTACATCTATATATGCCAATTTGCATCTAAAACGTCTCGAACACCTAAAAACCTGAAAATATACCAAAATCACAAAGGAAATGCTTGGATAATGCAGAATATCAGATATAATTGTCCACTATTATGCATTAAAACCAAGTAATATCACATGTCAGAAGATGAGGCCGTGTGTGGGCGTTGGTGTCAGCAGCGTCTTGGTTCCGACGCTGGATTGTCGGTGATCCTCCCTTGACGGATCTGCAGCTTCACCAGGAACAGAGAAACCTAAGGGTTCTCCTTATGTGTTTCTAAGGTTTTCCTTGTTTTGGGCTGGGTCCAGGCTCAACCCAAATTCTGAGAGACCCATTTGGTTTTAGTTTTTAGGGCTCAAATGTATTTCTTTTCTGTAATGGACTTATCTAATATAACATGTTATATTTGTATTTTATATTGATAAAACTTCTATATAAAAAAATAATTCTTATTTTTCTTCTTATGATTATGTCATGTATTTATTTTTATTATAGCCAACCAAGTAACCAAGCACTTATTGGTAATTAGTTATCTAATAAATAAAACAAAGCAAAAGTACTAGAAGCAGAAATAAAAAAAAGACAGAAAATAACAACTAGAGTAAAAGAGATAAAAAAAAAGTCAAATAGCTTATTCGAGAGCTTAATTGTGAAGCCAATTCAGTAAAATGTGTAATTTTAAGGTTTGTAGCCTACTCACCAAATTTTTTAGTGGGAGTTGAAGCTCTTAATATCTTTTATGGTGAATTAAAGCGTCAAATAGTCTATTAATCATGTTTTTTAATGGGTTTAACACATGACACCATCTTCGACTAGTTAAGAGAAATGATTTATCAATTTTCCACTATATGGGAATCGATGTTTGTCCTCGACTAGAAAAGCAACTCCTCTTACTGTTTCAGAGAGGATCGACTTAAGTGGTCTGAGTAATGACCAATGGCACACACTGGTTCACATGTTGGACGAATGTAATGTCTCTGCAGTTACGCGTCTAACAGATAAGCATTTCATAGAATCTTGTATCTTTGACTCTGGTGAAACGAATCATATGATCAGTTCTCTCGATTTCTGGAATGCAACTTCTGATATGTCTTATGTCCTTTATGATTACCTAATAGTCAATACACATATTCAACCACACAAGGATCTTTGTGGTTGGCCAAGTGAATTTTCAGAATGTGTATTATGTGTCTGGACTTTGTTGCCATCTTATTTCAACATCTTAGCTTACTAGCGAAAAGGGTTGTGTATTTCAGTTTATTGATCAAATTTATGTGCTCCAGGACTGCATTACGATGAACCTAATTGGAGCGGGTAGAAAAGTTAATGGGTTGAATTTTCTGAGGCAGATTGAAGTCGTAGCAACAATCAATATCGCAAAAAGCGATTCCAGTGAGATTCCGTCATCCTTCATCTTAAACTCTAAAAAAGTTGAACATTTTTAATATTTCTTGCAATTCTTTTGATTCAAGACAATGTGATATTTGTTTATGGTCTAAAAAACATGTGATCCCTTTCCATTGAGTACCAATAAGATGAATATTTCTTTTGAATTAATTTTCTATGATCTTTGGGGTCTATACCAAACAACTTCATTATGTTTTATTATCAACTAAGCAGAAACCACCTAGTCTTCTCAAGAATTTTTTAATTTCCCAGCACCGATATTTCATAATGATCACACTCTAATTGCCACTCCACCACTACAACAAGCACCTTCATCTCCAATTCTGGTCAGTTCTGAATCAATACTTCAACAGCCTAATATTATAGAGCCTGCACACATGGTTGCAGCTCTGCACTCACTTAGTGTTTCTCACCAACCTGGTCCAGCAAGTCCTGCATCCTGCGATGATTCTGCAATACCAACTGCAGTCTTCGTTGAAGAATTAGAATCTATGCCATCTCTTCCTCTTGGTAGAGGACTACGAATCCATAAACCGCCTACCAAGTTCAGTGACTATGTCACTAACGTCTTACATCAGTCTAATGTCATCTACCCGATTCACGATTACGTCTCCAACTCATGCTTATCTCCGACATATAATGCATATGCCAATGCGCTTACCACTTTGACCGAACCAAATCATTACAAATATTCAGTCATTCATGCTCATTGGCACAATGCCATGAAATAGGAAATAAAGTCTTTAGAAGACAATGCGACTACAACAGTTGAAAATCTCCCCAAGGGAAAGAAAGCATCGGGATGTAAGTGGGTATATCAAATCAATAAAGGCTGATGGATCCTTAGAGAGGTATAAAGCTCGACTTTTGGTTATGGGTAACAACCAAACCGAAGGTGTCAATTACACCGATACTTTTGCTATGGTGGCAAAGATGGTTATGGTAAGAATTTTTTTTCCAAAAAATCGCATCTCTTAATCAGGAAGTACATCAAACGGATGTACACAACGTTTTCGTCCATGGAGATTTATCCAAAGAGGTTTACATGTAATTTCCTCCGGGTTTTCGAACTAAAGACAACAACAAAGTGTGCCGACTGAGAAAATCACTTTATGATCTCCGGCAAGCACCGTGGTGCTAGTTTACCAAGCTTAATCATGCTTTGCGTCACTATATATTCAAGCAAAAAATTTCAGATTATTCTCTCTTCATATACAACAACAATGTAGTCCGATTACACGTTTTGGTATATGTAGATGACTTAATTGTGACCGAAAATTCCAAGTCTGCAATTGAAACGTTCAAGACTTACTTACACACTTGTTTTCGCATGAAGGATCTCGGTGTACTCCGTTATTTCCTTGGTATTGAGGTAGTTCGAAACCCCACTGAAATTTTATTTTCCAAAGAAAATATGTATTTGATATATTGCATAAACTAGATTATTGACTGTTGAACCAGTCTCATTTCCGTTGGAGCAAAACCATCATTTACCTCTAGCTGATGGTGATGAGATACTGGAACCATTGTGGTATCGAAGATTGGTTGGTCATCTAATTTATCTTAGTGTGACACGGCCATAGCTCTCTTACTCAATACATTTACTTTCTCAATTCATGTGCTCACCGAAGCTACAACATTGGCATACTTCACTTCTTGTCGTCAAGTACTTGATGCATAATCCCGGGCAAGTTATTCTCATGCGAGCCCATACACCTTTGACTCTTTCGGCATAGTGTGACTCAGATTGGGCCACTTGTCCGATCACTCGTCGCTCCGTTACTGGATGATTTATTCAATTTGGAGAATGGAAAAGAAGAAAACATTATGTTGTATCTCGATCATCGGCTGAAGCCGAATACCTAGCTATAGCAGATAGCTTCTATGAACTTCTATGTCTAAGAGACCTATTGCCAGCCTTGCATATCCAATGCACTGATCATGTTCCTCTACACTCCAACAGTCTCTCCGCAATCAATCTCGCCGCGAATCCGGTATATCATGCGCAAACGAAGCATGTCGGACTTGATTGCCACTTCATTAGAGATGAAATATTACAAGGAACAATCGCTACCAAGCTTTTCTGTACCAAATCTCTTGGACAAGCTAGGTGTTTCTAACGTCCACACTCCATCTTGAAAGGGGTGGGAGGAGGGAGGGGGTATTGGGCCAAAATGGCCTTAACGTTAGTTTGTAACTAGGTTTATCATTAACACTCTACATGTATATTAGCTTCACCATAAGCAACGTAATACAACAGAAACCTATTGTTCAATTACTAAGTTACAGATTAGACAAACATATTTGTGATATTTTTAGAAAAATAGTGGTATTTTTGAAACTTTTGGGAGTGTGTGGCATTTTTAAAATATACCTATTTTGTGGTATTTTTGAGAATCCCATATATTAAAGGGAATACTTTTTCAAGATAAACCTTTTGCTTGTTAAATATAACATTATTTTTCATTAGTCAAATGAAGAAATAAATTAGTTCATTAAGGAAAAAATGCAAAATAAAAAATATTTTATATTTGTTACCAATACTATCTAAAATATCTTACTACTATCCATGTAACCAAACAAATATCTAATTATGTAAATATATTAGAAACAATCATAAAATCTCTAATTTAAATTTTTATATAATCACAAAATATAATTTTTTGTCATTAATTATATGTATATATCTATTTCTATCCTTAGTTAAATTAGTATTTTTTATAAAAGGTTCAATATATATATATATATATATATATATATATATATATATATGTGCATACTGTTAAATATTAAAAAATTTAAAAAATTAATATATAAATTTATGTGCACCTTTTCATTTTCATATTTAATCCTATCGTTACTAAAATATAAAATTAATATAATTTATATTTTCAATATTTAGCCTATATTTTAAAATATTTTTGACTAAATTTCTAAAATATATATATCTTCTATAATTTTTATAGAGAAATTCCTCAAAACAACACTAAAACTTTTGCTAATGTCAATTCTACCACACAAGCTAATTAGTTCCACTAATACCACTAATTTAAATGCTAAATGATCCTTTTGCCCTCATTTTAAATTACTTAATTTTAGTGTTGTTAAAAAAAAGTGATTTCTCTTCTCGCGTTGTGAGGAAATTTTCCTCTCCTCTTCTCCGCGACACTAGATGGAGGATATCCAGAAAAGATTTGAGATTCAATTGATTCAAACCTTCTATTTCATCAATTCTTTCTCATTCGTTGGAGTTTGGATTTCATTATGATTTTGTTGTTATTTTCAAGGTAATTTGATTTCACTCAATATCATCTCTCTTTTATTTTTTAGTCATATCTTCAATTTCAGCTGAGTTAATCTTTGTTTCAAGTTTACGTTAAATGACTTAATCATAGAGAAAACTCGGATTTCACTGATTTTGGTGTTTCAAGGTATTATTGATTTCGCTGAAATTTATGCTTTCTTTTGAATTTTAGTTTAGATTCCTCTTTCTTACTATGGCACATCAATTTTTAGGTCATCATGTTGAGATTCATATCTAATTGGAGTTGAAATTATAAAAAACTCTTATCGTTTGAGAGACTTTTAGTTGTACAATACCTTCTCTGGTTCTATCAGACAAATTACCTCTTGAAATACATTTTTTTGTTTGCTGGCACAAATTGTTGGGAATTTTTTTGGTAGATTTGAAATTAGAATTAGGTAATGGGTTGATCTCGAGTCAAGATTTTGAGAGAGGTTAGTGATTCCATGATATTGAAGTGAGGAATACATGCGGGAGGTTTTTGTGGTCCTTTGATTGCTTGTAATTGATATTTTAGGGAGTTGAAGATTGTGGTTGAGTAAAAAAAAACCCTGCTTATGTAATGGCAATATTGATTAATTTTGAAAATTCATATATATAGAATTGAGAAAACCATTATAATTTTCGTGTGGCTTATGTTACAAAGGGAAGGGATTGGATATTTGGGTGAATATGAACCGTTAGATTATATTGACATGAGCTTTCCACGAGTCTCTTTTTTCTTGTAAATTAAGACACTTCTCCTTCTAACTTGCAAGTGTTTATATATCAATTCATTGTACATAATCATTTCAGTTGATATTAGTTCACTTTAATCATCTAATTGTATTCACCTATAGAGTTGGCTGGGATGGAACATAATTGATGGGTTCATTCTGATTATTGTGTGGTTTTTTATCTAAGCAAGTGAATAAAAGGTAAGTATGACTCTGTACTTTTTTGTGTTGGTCATATTTGATTTATGGATCAATCCAGTAGTTTATATTTGGTATATTTCAAAATCTAATATATGTAGGGTGTGATGGAATAACCTCAAGTTTCCTATTTTAACCACAATAAAACCCCAATTTAGGTTTTCGTTTGAGATCTTTTTGGTGTGTTGGATTTGGGTTTTGGATTTTGACTAAGTTTGGTTCGGTTTTCATCAGTCTTCTTCTTATATATGACTCAGACAAGGAATACATAAAGCTTGAAAAGCTTCCTAAATAAATTTTATATATTCCTAATTTTAGGAAGATATTTAGTAAGGCATTACTAATATTGGTATCTGTTTTTTTTTTACCTACCAGTAACCTATGGTGGAGATTTATTCAGTTTGTGGAAACTGGATACACAATGACAAAGTCATCTGGGAGTTTGTGGTAGATGCGAATAAAGGAGGATCCATTTGTGACGTTAACGAGAATGTTACTTACAAAGAATTAGTTGCTCTTTTTCTTGAAGACTTTGACATTGACGTACCAGAAGAACAAGGCGCAATAACTCTCAGCTATGGCCTCCCGTCAGTTAACAATTTTCCACCCGTGTATATTCGAAATGATCGCCACGTCCACACTTTCTTAAACAAGAATAAAACATCTCCTCAATTGATTCGGCTGTGTGTAACGGTAAATTTCACTTCCTCAAATCATAATTCAATCATCTAAGTTTTGAATTATTTTGTATATTTTTTGTCGTAACGATTTTTTTTTTTTTCATTAGGTGGGTGATAAATGCAACCATTATTTTAAGGAGAATGTGTATAGCAACAATCAATCCAAGNTGTCACTCAACATGCAAGTGCTAGACAATCACATCTTGTGTTGCGAGTCACCAACGGTGAATCACATGTCAATCAATTCTACGGAAATATGAACCAAATGGTATGCATTCCTGAATTACCAGTATGATTAGTAAACTTAGTATTATCAAAGAACAAACAAATAAAACTGTTAGATTCATGCAACATTTAGGAA
>OVBE01004440.1:0-23948 GCA_900406425.1 Iberis pinnata | reverse complement strand
TATATATATATATATATATATATTAATTTTTTCCTATGGCCCCCACACTAATCCATCTACGTTTTTAACTTTTTCCTAAATCGAAGAAAGTAATTGAAAGATGAAAATAATAACGGTTTGCTGCCAAAAGCTCTAGAGTCTAGATCAAATATCTATTATATAAAAGAAATGTTTAGAAGTCACAAGGTGATAACACCTAAGCACTCCTCTCCAAGACACATCAGCATTCATATTTTTGACAACTCAACTTTTTTTTGTAATCAAAACTATTTTGTTTACCACACGTCAAATATTGTAAATTGTGATCGATATCTCTATAAATTGATTAGTCTACAAAAAAGACTTTCGACATTCTCTTCTTGGAATTCACTATATCACATTTTAGAGAGAATCTCATGGAGATAGAAAACACAATTCTAAGTCCAGTTTGACACTACTTCGATTTTAAGATTTTAGATTCGCCTGTATATAATTTGGGAGGTTTTTGGCAAAATTTCTAGAGCGAAGAAAGGAAGATATGGGTCCTCAGAGTAACACAAACTCTGTGCCACCGATATTCCGTCGAAGTCTCTGATTTCAACAAATTTGTCGCGGGAATCAGATGGCAATGACACTTCTTCATCTCTGATGGGTTCTCTCCTTACAGGTTTAATATTTTGTATCCCCAACGAAGAGAATGCTACTTTGTTTGTGAATATTGGAATGTTTTCGTTTTGGTCTATGCTTTATTGGTGGTGATGAAGTGGAATATGGTTCTGTTTGGTGTCGAATTTTCCTTTCTCCTTTCCTTGCTTGTAGGAAGATTTTCAATTAATTTTTTTATTTTGTTCAGGAAAATTTAAACAGCTTTGAGGCTCTTAGTGCTTTAGAACATTTTATGGTTTCATCTTTGTAGTTTTTCTCTTGTGATATATAATATTCTTATATATAACCAAGTAATATTCTTTGTGGGAATATAGAATATTTGATTCGGTAGGTGTTAGTGATCAAATTCTGAGGATATTATGTGAGTTATGGTATCAGAGACAATTTTGCGAATTGTATTACCATGTTGGAGTTCACCTTTTGTGAAGGGAGATCATCCAATTAAGAATGGAGAAGCTAATGGACGTTGTGATGATCTTATTTAGTATAAAGATTCTAGAAACCATGGTGCTGGAGAGTTCTCAATGTCTGTGATTCAAGCCAACAATCTTCTTGAAGATCATAGCAAGCTTGAATAAGAACTTGTTAGCATGTTTGATCTACCTCAAGCTACTTTTGTTGGGTTTTTTTATTACCATGGAGGTCCTCAAGCAGCTCAGTTTGTCAAGAAACACATGTTCGACAACACCATGAGTATGTGGTTTTCTTAACAATCTCATATATCCTTTGTTTTTGCTGATGATTAGATATATGTTAATTTTGTGACACTTTATGATGCGGAGTTTACATCAGATGATCATAAAATGTATGATGCTGTTATAACCAAAGCGTATTTAGCTAACGAAGATGATTTTCTTTCTCTTGTGAGACGGAAGTGGGATATTAAACCACAAAATTCTTTTGTTGGAGCATGTTGTTTAGTAGGGATCGTATGTAGTGGAATTGTTGTACATTGCAAACGCAGGGGACTCTCAAGTTGTTCTAGGAAGACTGGAAAGAGAGTATAAAGTTGTTAAGGCTTTTCGGTTATCGTCTGAGCATAATTAAAGTCTTGATGAGAGATGAGTTGCACTCTTTGCATCCAAATGATCCTCAGATTGTTCTCTTGAAGCATAATGCTAGGCGTGTCAAAGGTAAATTTTTATAATAGTTAAAAATATATGGTACGCCATGTTGATATTTGATTCTTGCTTCAATACTTCCTTATCTTTTTGGTAATGTTTCTTTGGAGGTAAATGGATCCTTGATTTACCCAGAATAGGAAAAACTCTATGAGAGCACATTCAAAGAGTTCAGAGGAGGTATAAACAAAAAAATCCCAAGATGATATTTAACTTTTTCAAGTGTTCAAATTGCTTATGAGGAGCTTACCTTATCGATATTTTAAGGATAAATTTGAAAAAGTATAAGGAGCTTCATCACAAATTCATGAAAAACAGAGTTGGTCACCTACAACAAAGGAAATGTAATCTTTCTATTTTCTTTTGGCTTTCGTCATCTCTTGCTCTCAAAGTTAGGATTGTTGCATGCTAATTTCATCGGCTAAGAAGCTAAACATTGGTTTTTATTTGTAGACATTATTTCTAAATTTGAAAAGCGCAAGGATACACTATATATAAGATATGAGGAAATAAATAAGTCAACCCCTTATATGGAGACCATTTCAACAAAATGGCAAAACTTATTCAATTCCATACATAAAATATCATACAAAAAGAATAAGAGAATGATTGGGAAGCATTTGTTAACACGGTGTGTACCATAATTCTTCTGAGTTTTATTAGTCAAATATTTACAAAGCACATTATATTAGCCAATATTTTCAGCATCAAAGAACGCGTCGATTACGTCATTGTAATTAATATCAGCGACAACCTTTCATTTATTAGTAACCAAATTGTTCGACACAATCTACAAACTACAAACTTAAAAATTACTGATTACCTAAGTGATCCATCATCGACCTTTGTTTAAGCACTTCATGTTTGAAAAATAAAAAAGAGTGAATAATGTTTACAACAGAAGACAAGGGAATATGTGAACTAATATAAACAAAGAAAAATTATAAGTGATACCATAAAATCACTTATATTTATAAGAAATACCATAATGACATAACTTCATAAAAAAATGCCATAATCTGCTTTATGGAAGATTACACTCATACCCCCTTCCTTTTGTGTCATACGAAAATAGCAAAAGAAAAAAATAATTAAATTAATAATTGTTTTCACTTATCTAAAGAAACAGATATCGGTTAATGTGAAATCAATATCATGTGAATTAGTGAAATTAGGAGGTAAATTGATAAAAAAAAAATAAGGCAGAAACATGAGAAAAATTGAATGGGACAAAAAATTACAGAAGGTTGCGTGATTAGGTTTTTAGAAATGAAGAAGATGACTGAATTATTTACGGTTATTCCCTTACGAATTCAGTGAAAAGGTAAAATGTAGCCAACATGATTCGTACCTTCATCGTTTGGAAACAACACCACCATTTCACCATTGAGCTACATGAATTTTCATGAACACAATCCCCTAAAAAATTATAAAAAACTAAATACTTTTAAGAAATCAGAATCTCTTCTTGCTTTTTTGTTACTGCCTAGTCCCCGATTAATCCCCGTCTTAAATGCCTAGGGGCCAGGTGCTAGTCCACAGTCCAACTAACGCCTAACGTGTTTTAAAACATTCAAATCACTATTTTCTTTTCCCCCATAACAAAAATTTTGATTCTGAAAATTAAGATTTTTCTTCTGGAAATTTTGGGACACCAGAATCTTGTCGAACTTGCATGAAATGTCATCGCCAAAAAAGAATCAAGACCGTTCTTCGCCGCGACTAAAAGAAAAACCCCGTTAAAACAACATTCCGACCACCACTGAATACATTGGCGGTGACACATAAGAAACAACAGGAGAAAGCAGCAGAGATGAAACTGAAGGAACCACTGATGTGCTCAACCAAAAGCTCATATGGTATTGATGCAACGATACTGAAAATGCACCAAAAAATCCTCGAGAATCGCCCACAATCTCTCGTTCACTTACGATCGCTGTACACGAGCAACAAAAGGAAAAAATATCTTGTTTACAACAAGATGTGGTGCTTGTCCATAGGAATTTCGTTTCTGAGAAAGGACCCAAAAAACTGACCCAGATCTAGTCCACTTCTGTCGCCGTAAGCAACCGTCCACCAGAGGAGACCCTAAATCTATCCACAAAGGCAGCCTCATCTCGAGTGGACAAGAAAATGATCCGGTAATGGATCATGTCCACCAGATGTCCTTCCATGCATTGCAACAAGCTAGTGTGTCTGTCCACGAGAAAGAGACTGGTCCAGAACTGGTTAGTGTGTCCACTAGAAAGAGATGAGAAGAACTGGTTCACAAAGGCATCCTCACCGCGTGTGGACAAGAAAATGCTCTGGTACCTGATCATGTCCAACAAATGGCTGTATACCCATCGCAACAAGCTAGTGAGTCTGTCCACGAGAAAGAGAAGGAAAGTATTGCTACAGAACTGGTCCACCAAGGTAGTCTGAAACCGTCCACAGTAGGAGATCCTACATTTATTTCAAGGGGTCGGCTACATATTGGATGGACAAGATAAAGCTTCAGTACTTGTCCACACATCCCAACACATGTCGTCCACAACATCAAATGCGTTTGTCCACGAACCGCAGGAGATTAGGTTAGAGCTTTCCACAACATTCCTTGGCTACTTTCCCTGAGTCTATTATCATCATCCCAAACTCCACGTGAGTTTGTTCCATCTGCACATGGCACACATATGTAAGCCTCTTATTATAACATCAAAACCAAAAAAAACAAATGTTAAACTACACAATACATATATATCGAATACCTCCTTCGTGCCCAGGGACATGTTGCCGCACTCCTTGAGCATCATGTTCACTACCCGACCACATACCTAATTAGTTTGTACAAAACAACAACGTAAGTTGTCAACTCCCATACTATAAGTGAACACACAAAAGATTTGCATAAATGGCTAACTCAACAACAACTTGACATACATATTTGCATATGGATCCCAATTTTTCTGATAGTCCATCCGTAACCATCACATGTTCTTTTTCAGCTCGCTTTCGTTTATGTCCAATTTCTCATCCATTAGCCCACAGTTATGTCCACGTAAACACATGGTCCCATTATGTCCATCAATAGGCAATGATGGAAGAAAGGTTGTACAAAAAGCTTGTTATGGATGAAAGTAAAGTTAAACTGTCATTGAGATACATACCTTTGGTGGTTGGATGTGAGGAATAACTAACTATTTTTGATGATGAGGATTTGTTTGTTTACCTAACGTACATTGATAGAGAGAACCGTAGAAGTCTTTTGTTAGTTAAGGAGACGAGTAGAACTAATCAGTTAGAGAAGCTGTCAAGAGTGGGCATAAATTTAATTGGTATGAACTACGAAGCGTTGGAGGGAAATGACGATGAAATTGGATGTAATGCCATAACTCTGTACGTAGAAGATGGGCAAGCAAATGCAGAGAAAGAGTTAATAGAGGCAGAGAATGATGCTGATGATACAAGAGGAGCTGATTGTATTGATACGAACACCGCAACTAAGATGGACACTGCGAATGAGTATGTTGAGCAACTACCTCTAGAAGAATGTAGTCAAGTTATAGAGGAATGGGAAGATGGATTGGGTCTGAGTAAGCTTCAAGAATTTCCAAACAAGAAAGCAATTCAAGAGGTGGTGGATAGAGCTGCATTTGGTGAAATGCTTTTGTTATGTAACAGAAAAGTCGGATCACAAACGATTGGTGGTAAAATGTTGTGTAGAAAGCTGTAAATGGGGTTTGAGCGCTTCAAGGATTCCAAAGACCAAAATATTTTCTATTAGGAAGTATATGGGTGTGCATACATGTTCTCGGACTAGTCAAAGTCAAATCAGCAAGAGCAAGAGGAGAGGCTCAGCAGAATTAGTTGCATCTTTTTTGAATGAGGAATATCCTGGAAAAGTGAGAACTCCTGTTCTGAGAGATATCATGGATCTCCTACATTTAAAAATTGGAGTAAAAATATCCTACTCCACATCATTAAGAGGGAAAAATCAAACTATTTCTCATTTGCGTGGTAATTCAGAAGATAGTATAACTGATGTTCTTGGTGAAACATTAATAAATGAAATAACGTACATGTAAAAAACTCATATTAAACTTTTATTATAATTTCTTGTTTCATCATTTCTCTTATAAATTTCATTGTCGTTCCAAGAACATTTTCTTATAACAAACAACTTCTAAAGGACTATTATACAAAAAGATGATTTCGAACATATTATTTCACTAATCATGTATGCTTACATGGCCATGCCGAAAAAAAGTAAAACTAAATTAAGAAATTAATTTTATAAGTAATACTAAAAACATTTAAAATCATGAAAAGTAAAACTATGAAGAACATTGGTAAAACCATAAACTTCTGTAACACTTAGTGTAATTTTTTTAAGGAAAAAATGAAAAATTTATTTGGCACCCAAACAAAAAACTAAAACATTTTTCGCCTGTTTGATCAAAAAATACAGATTCCCTCTGCTCTGTTCCCGTCGAGTATCGTGTCCTCGCTCTCTCTGATGTATTCTATTAAAATCCACTCTCTTACTCTCACCATTCATTCACACAACTCTCTCTTTCTCCTTCAACTTTCTCTCTGCTTATTCACTCTCAATTTCACTCTCTTTTTGCTTCATGGATCCGTGGGTGGAGAAATAGAAGAGACGAGAGATGAAGAGATTATGAGACACGCCGATATGGTAATGTACACTGCCGATGCCCAGTACGAGATTCCAACACGTTCTCCATGTGGGGGAGAAATCAAAGAGGATACCTCTCCAATTCCAAAGTATCGACATGATTTTGATATCTTACCTGGGAGTAGGTACTTCACATGTAAGACGTACAAGGTAATAGTAAAACTACGTAAAACTGTGTAGAACTATGAGAAACTGCGTAAAACTGCGTAAAACTATGAGAAACCGAGTAAAGCTATATTGAACATGAAGAATGATGGGCTACACTTTCGTCAGCCATGGGCTTTTGCGGTTCAGCAGGAAGTTCAAATGTTAAATAAGAAGGTGAATGATATGGCTAAAGACATTGCGAAGCTCAAGGCGCTTATTGTTGGACCTCGTCCATGAGAGATTCTCCATTCTCACTTTGTTTGTTAGTTCTATGTTTGTTTGTTAAGGCATACGTGTGTGTATGTGGTAATACTTATGTTTAGTCGAGTGCACTCTGTGTTTTTCAAGTGTTAAAACTTATCAGTTCTAATTTGTCTTTGTTTCTACCTATTTTTCAAGACACATAATTTGTCCTATAATACTTGATAATTAAGTCATAACAAAATGTACCATAATTCTCCATAATTTGTCTACTTCCCAAAATAAAAAAACACAGACATCTCCACAACCCAAGTTCTTCGCTTTCTTTTTCCTTTCCTTCTTCAATTCCTTCTTCACGTCTTTCTTGCTTTCTGTTTTCATGTTTCCTTTACAAACGCCTCCACCGGGGCCAATCTTCCATCCAATTGATCAACCTTCTTCTCAACTCTCTTCATCATTTTCATCATTTTATTCAAGGTCTTCATAACATCACCCACTTGCTCAGCTCCCTTAACTGCATCATGGGCCTCTGCCCTATCTTCGGTGGGTTCTTCCTCTTTTTCCCGTGCCACAACATCTTCGTCGTACATGTCTTTGAAAAAGACTGATTTTCCTGATAACCCTTCTTCCAAGCGCTTATCCTAACTTTCACTGCTAAATTAGGCTCATAAACATCATCTTCAACTTCCATAAATTCATCCCCAAAAAAATCTTCTTGTTGTTTGACGGGATGATGCTGTGAATATCCTGTAAAAATCATAATATTAGTTCAAACTTAGCAAATTTCTACCTAGTTCTACCATAGTTCTAACTTATTTCTACCTTAGTTCCACCTAGTTCTACCATAGTTCTACCATAGTTCTAACTTAGTTCTACCAAGTTCTACCATAGTTCCACTTACAATCTCGTGACCGAGTTCCTTGTTGATCTCTAAAAGTGACAGCCCTTTCATTCCATTTGGTTTCCATGTGGACTTGCACATCCTCGGACATGACACATCAATTCCTTCCACAGTTTCTCTAAACAAATTTCCTAGCTTAGGAATCGCCTCAAATGCAAGAATCTACAAAACACAACATTTTATTTTGTAATACAATCAATGCTCAACTATAATGACAATGTCATTTTTTTCTTTTACTTATGGGAAAAAAAAAACACAGTATAGGCTATATTGTATTCGATTTCACCAGGACCACCCCTTTAAAATGGTCCATGGTGTGAGAGATCTCTTCCAACATGTACTCATATGAGTATCTCCCCCATGGAAAGGTCTTGCAATACTTAAGATCATCAACTGCTCGCTGGAATAAATCCAAAACATTTTCCCACCGAACTCTTTGTAGCCGAGAGGATAATTGCGATAATCAAGTCATGATATTAATGCGTGTTCCCTCAACCCATAACGGATGGGAACGCCATTGACGATGAACCAGACTTGTTTCCGCTTATTGATTTCTGCTGTCCTAACCAACAACATCCACATGTCATGAACCTTGTGGCTCTTCTCTCTTTTCATGTGGAATATGTTTGAATTTAGGATGCTCTTCAAACCAGTTCCTCTCCATGTTAGACAGCTTTGGTTTCAATTGTTCAAGAGTTGTAATTGCGTCTGATATCATGCAACTTGTCCCTATCTTGATTTGTTTCTTATACTCATATGGAGGAAATAACATTTTCAATGGCTTGATTGCCTCAAATTCCTGCAAGTAAATAAAATTCACTTTTCAATATTATTCAGTAATCCAATGTTTTCCTACTATTATACCTAGTTTTACTCAGTATTATCTAGTAATCCTAAGTTCTCCTACTATTACACCTAGCGTTACTCAGTATTCCTATAGTACCTCTACCAAAAAACAATGCATAATTTCTTACCTATTTATCGTCTGATTCGAGAGATGAATTTCGGACCTCCTCGTTCGCATTATCATCTCTATCTTCAACTTCTTCCTCTGACTCTTCTTCTTCTCCTTTCTCATTGTCTTCTTCTTCTTTTTCTTCTCCATTTTCACCTTCTTTATTCTCTTCATCTGAGCCTATCGGCTCAGCCAAGTTTTCTTCATCTTCATCTGATTCTCCACTCCGTTCAGCTTCAATCACAGTCGCCGCATCGACAAGAACATTTATCAGCTTCGATACATCGGTAGTCTTCTCCGTCATCATCTCCTCCACAGTCGTAACGGTCGTATTCTTCATAGTCGTCGCCGTCGTATTCTCTTCAGCTCTCAATGAGGGCGGATCCGCCGTCCTAACAAACCTCACTTTCACAGGTTTCACCTTCTTCAAACATTTATCATTCTTCTCCTCTTCTTCTATAGGATTCTCCTTCCTCCTATTTCGTCTCGTTTCCACCATTTTGATAGATTTCTTAGAAAGTATATCAATTTTGAGAGAATGATTTTGAGGTGTGATGATTTTTGATGCTCGATTTAGTTTTTGAGAGATTTTGGGAGAACTAGGGTTTGACGAGAAAAAATAGAGATGAGAGGAGAGATGCTCGATTGATTAAGTTTGAGAGTATGTTAATTTGGTTTTTCTAAACCAACAGATTTGGTTGGTTACACTGGTTTGAGTGTTAGCAGATTTTAATTTCATTGGTTTACAAAATGTTTCAGATCGGGTCAAAATGAGTGGGTTTTACCCAAGTAAAACTGTAAATATCTTTAATCGCAATTTCTTTTGTGTCATTTACTTATATTTTGAATTCAAAATAATTAAAAAAAAATTTATGTTTATTTATGTGTCCTAGAGAGATTTCCTTATGAGAAATGAGGGTAAGAGAGGAGTTGGCTCCTCCTCCACGGACTTGATCGCTACCTTTTCTTTAATAACTTTAGCAACTTTCATCTTTGGTTTGAGGGTATAGAGCTCATGTGTCCCAATTGGTTAAAAAATAATCTCAACTTGCCTAAATGATCTTGTTTGTCACACTTAACTAATGAATTTGTGCATAGATGATTTTTTCCATGCATTAAACTTTTAAAAAATTAAAATTAAGATCGGACCAAACGCCAATCCGATCCAACCTCCGATTTTCCAAACTCAACGCAACACCCTTCTTCTTCCTCTCCATCTTCCTCTTTTCTCAAGCTTAACTCGGAATTCCCTCTTCTACTCAAGACTTCCTTCTGCTCCAAGTACACCTTCTTCTTCTTCATCATTTTCTTCTTTCTTTAAGTTTAGGTAAGTGGTTGTAATATGGATTTGAAATAGTGAATGAGTTTAGTTTCAAGGATTTTAATGAATCTTAGACACCCATAACTGGAATTACATGTAGTATTAGTCGAATAGGGTATTAAACCATTAATTTGTGGTTTCATATGTGAAAATCCCATGAATCGTGGTGAGAGGAAAACTTTTGCGAAATAGTACTACTTGGGATAACTTGATTAACTACGTCTACTGGTTTAACTGGGTATAACTAGGCTTAACTATGTTTGCTGGCTTAACTAGGTTTAACTACGTTTTCTGGTTTAACTAGGATTAACTACATTGACGGGTATAATTGGGTTAACTAGGTTAAACTACGTTTTTTGTTTAACTAGTTTATACTAATATTTTCTAAATATTGCAGAGGATAAGGGAGGATAGCCGAGGTACAATTGTCATTTTTGACAATGGAGGATCTTATTCACCAGAAGGAGACGAGTTACTATGGAATCATAAAGAAACGATTCTTTATCCGATAGTGGTGGAAGATTTGACAAATTCTACATTGTATAATAGAGTATGCAAGATGATGATGTTAAATGGGAATGCGACGAAGATGAAGCTAAGTTACTATATGTTGTTCGTAATTAAGAAGAGGCCAATATATCACAAGAGATAAAGATGTTTCTATTGTTATATATTGAGAGGGGACAAAAGAAATATCTTGAATGTGGAGAAAGAAACCTAGAGTTGTTTGCAACTATAAGAGAGGACAGAGGGAGTTGATTCAATTTTATAAATGAGGAGATGGGAAGTAATCGAGTTCCAAATGAGGGCGGTGATTCTACTACACTTGGTCAACCACCAGAACAATATGCATTGGACAATGTTCATTTCATTTCACAAGATGATAATTCTTCAAATGAAAATGAAGATGAAGATGAAGAAAATTGTGGTTCGCCTAAGGATGATTTTGGCACACATGATGCACAAGAAAATGAGGTTATTAGTATAGAATAGGAAGATGGCCTTTATATTAGAGTGGGTCAGGAATTGAGAGCAAGAATTCATTCAAAGAATTAGTAGAAAGATTTGTGCATCAAAACTGTTTTGAGGTCCTATTAGCTAAATCAAGATCTGATTTATACGTGTTAAAGTATAGTGCAAGTTCATGCCCATGGTATGTTCGAGTTGCAAAGTTAATGAATTCTTATTGTTTTACGGTATGAACCTATAGGAAGATGTATACGTGCTCTCGGATTACTACGAGTACAAGGAAGAACAAACAAAAAGGCACACCAAGATTAGTTGCGAATGTTTTGCATAAAGATTATCCAAGCCTAAGGCACACCAAGATTAGTTGCGAATGTTTTGCATAAAGATTATCCAAGCCTATTCGACACTCCAACTCCGAAAAATATCATTAACTTGGTTCAAGGGAGATATGGAGTTAATGTTTCGTACTCCACTGCTTTGTGGGGGAAAAAACAAGCTGCTGGTGATGTGCGAGGTAGTCCGGAAGAGAGTTTTATGATATTGCCTTCTTACTTGCACATGTTACAGAAACTGAATGAAGGTACAGACAAAAAGGTATAATGCGATGAGGACGGAAATTGTAAGTATTTTTCATTGCGTTGGGAGCTTGTATCAAAGGCTTTCAAGCAATGAGAAAAGTTATCATTGTGGACGGAACCGACCTTAAGACTGCTCATGGTGGAGTTCTAATTGTTGCAGCGGCTTAGGATCCCAACCATCACCATTAACCTATCGCTTTCAGGGTAGTTGACGCTGAAAAAGATGCAAGTTGGAGGTGGTTTCTTAGTATGTTGAAAACGGTGGTGCCAGATGGTCCTAATCTTGTGTTTGTTCTGATCGATATGCAAGTATCATCAAGACGATAGCTGAAGTTTATCTGAATTCTAAGCACGAGTATTGTATATACCATTTGTCACATAATATGAAATTATGTGTTCATGGTGCTAACAAAGACAAAGTTGCTTCGAAGTTCAGAGAATGCGCCCAAGTTTTTGAAAGTGATAATACTGGAACTAGTAACAACTAGTTGTACTTGTTGTAATTTTTACCTTCTAAAAACATGTGAAATGTACTTTTATTTTATATTACTAGGCATGGTTTTAAAATTAAGCTCTTGAATTACCAAAATGATGTAAGTAAACCATTTTTGGAAATATTCTTACACAAAAACATGTGAAATGTACTTTTATTTTATATTACATGTGGTTTAACTAAAAACTTGTATTCAAACTAAGGTTTAACTAGTTATTCTAGTTTTTGGTCTAAAGTCATACTATGTGGAATAAAGAATAACTGGATAACTAGAAATAACTATGTACATATACTTTCATAGTTAAACGCAGTTATTCTTAGTTATTCATTTTTGGCGACGAACTTGTCAGCTTTGTCGGCTAGTTAATCTTAGTTATTCTCAGTCGATGAAAGTTATGCCTAGTTAAACACAGTTATCCCGACAGAAATAACATTACCAAACATTTTAAATATCCCAAACATTACTAAGTTTGAACATTAAACATCCTAGACATTAAAAAAGTCTCAAACATAAACATCATAGACATTAAAAAACAGTCTTCACACATAAACACCAAGTCTAAACATTTAACATCCTACACACACTTGCGCTTCATTTCCTTCTCTTTTTCCTCCTTTTTTCCTCCTTATTTTTCCATTTCTTCTTTTCCTCCCTCGTTTCCTTCTTCTTTGTTGCCTGCGTGTAAGGAGGACCCAACAACGCCAAGTTATCCCACTTATTCCCGGTTATTCTATTACATTCTATTACATACCTTCGTTTCACCCAAAGCGTTATATATTTCAGATAGATGATATCCTTTGGTGTCTTGTTCAATATACTTGCCCTTGCACATCCTTGGACAATCTCCGAATGGAGTTTCGACGTCTTTGCGAAAATCTTTCTATAATACATCAATGCATTCAAATGGAAAAATCTACACAATACTCGAGAAAGTTATTTCTAGTTATCCCAATTATACAATTGCATTATGAATCCGAAAAATATCTTCTTTACCTCTAATGGCACTACGAAACCGGGAATCGTAACCGTCTTTTTGAAGCTCTTCTCGAAGCGGTTGAACACCTTCAAAAATTCTCTCATCATATCTTCAAACGTGAGTCTTCCCCAAGGAAATGACCCGCATACGTTCAAGTTTTCACTACTTTAAATAGGAAAGAGTCAATAGATCCTCCGACATCTTTTATTCGTCCTCTAATGACGGATGCTAAAAAGTAAAAACTGGCATCTTCAGCTTCTCTTGAGACAACTCTTGCATCGACAACAACTTCTCTTCAACTTCACTCTGCTTCGGATTTGCACCTTTTCCAAAATGCTTCTCTACGAATTTTAAACTGCCCAAGTTCTTGTAATTTGTCGGGTATTGATGGCAGTTTGTCCCGGATATGAGTCCATGCTCTCTTAAGGAGTAGCGAATTGGGACACCGTTCACTACAAAACATAGTTCCCATTTCTTGTCTGTCTTCACTGTTTGAACTATGAGTGACCACAACTCCAAAAGCCTATGGTTCTTTTCCATAGGTATATGGAAAAAGTGCTTGAACTGAGAATTCTCTTCGAACCACTTCAAAGTAGTCTTCCCTATGCGTTTAATTAATTTGATGGCATCCTTGAGATGACACCGCGTTTGGATCTTTGGATAATTCGAGAACTTATCTGGTGGGAACCATAAAGTTAGTAGATGCATTGGCTCAACAACCTACAGAAAAAAAAAAATTATTGTATAATTATCAAGTAAACATAGTTATCCACAGTTAAACCAAGCTAAACTACCAAAACTAATTTACATGCTTGTATGTAAACATAGTTATTCTAAGTTTAAACGCAGTTAAACTATTAAATTAATTTTACGTGCTTGAATGTAAACTAATTTCTCCCTAGCTAAACACAATTAAAATCATATAAAGTAGTTAACCTAGTCAATCCAGAAATTCATTTTCTTCTTCTTGTCAAGTTAACATAGTTATTCCGAGTAAAATATAGTTAAACTATTAAATCCCTTTTACGTGCTTGAATGTAAATTAAGTTCTCCCCAGTTAAACACAGTTAAACTCAGATAACGTAGTTATTCAAGTTAACCCAGTTAACCCAGAAATTCATTTTCTTCTTGTTGTCTAGTTAACATAGTTATTCCGAGTTACACGCAGTTAAACTATTTAATCCATTTTACGTGCTTGAATGTAAACTAAGTTCTCCCTAGTTAAACGCAGTTAAACTCAGATAACGTAGTTATTTTAGTTAACCCAGAAATTTCTTTTCTTCTTGTTATCTAGTTAACATAGTTACCCCTAGTTAAACGTAGTTAAACATAATTAACGTAGTTAACCTAGTTAACCCATAATTTCATTTTCTTCTTGTTATCTAGTTAACCTAATATCCTCTTTAGTTATTCTAGTTTTCCTAGTTCATGTTACCTCTTCAGATGACTCCAATGATGCGTCCAATGCTGCCGCCTCCGATACCTCTAACATCGTCGTAGCCTCTGTCTCGAGTAAGAGGAACGTTCGCATTCTTTGTTTTTGGTGGCATTTTTTCGGATTCTGTCACAAATAACAGAGACAAGTCCACAATCCGGTTAAACTCACAAAATCCACAAAAACCTATATCCCGAAACCCGTAAATGAGAAGAAGAATCTAAAACTTACCTTTACCAAATCGCAATACAGAAGATGAAATTCCGACTCTATCAAAATAGGTTTGATTACAGAGAGAAAAAGAGTAGAAATCTAAAGAAATCGGGATAGTGAAGAAGTGGATTTGTGGTTTTGGAGAGGATGAAGATGGCGTAGTTATTCCCAAATACTTATAGATTTTAAGTAAAAAATAGGAGAGATCGATATGAGTTTGATTTATTAAACCTGACCAATTGTAATTTTATGTTATTTGATCTAATTGCACCTGGGTCGGATTGGGCTATCCAAATTCAGAATGATTAGGTTTGTAATTTTCCTTGTTCACTAAAGGAGTGATATCAATGGGATCAATGGGATCTTGAGAAATTTGTTTTGCAATATCTTATTCTTCTTATTTTTCACAAGCTTGTAGTGCCCGAAAAAGTTATTTAATCATCATAGACAGGGGTTCTTCAAGCCTCATGGAAGGATCCAGTCTCAGGTGTGCCACTGTTACCTCCAATGGCTTCTTCATTGTTAAACAAGTAATCGGAGAGGTTTTGGCGAATTCGCAGGGACCTTTTAGGAAAAGTTGATATTTTTTTGTTTGATGGATCGCGTCCATTTGGCTGGATATCGAGGGATGAAATTTGTTTCCTGGTGGGATGACATTCCGATGTTGAGAAATTGGAGTTAGTTTTTTTAAGCTTGGAGGATCCAGTACTCAACTGGGTTTGGGTTACTAGTGAAATGGAGACAGACTTATTCTATGATTGGCCACATTTCAAACGGTGTTTGGTTCATAGGTTTAGTACCACTTTGGAAGATGAACTGGGCAAGACGTTTTCTCAGGATCAAGCAGATGGGTCTGATTTTGATTGATTTAGTTGGAGAAAAGAAAGAGTTTGAGACAGTATCTTCACCTTACGAGTCTCTTTCGGTGGAGCAAACTGTCCCATTCTTTCACTCTCAGTCTCAGGTACCTGTTTCTATATAGGAACCTTGCCTTACTGCATCGCTTGGTGTTGTTGATGAATTTCTTCTGCTTTTCTTCCTACTAAAATTGTGTGGAAACATATGGTTCATTCAACATTTAATTCTCATGTTAGTTCTCAAAAGTCAGCCGCACACCAGGTGTTCGACAAATGTTTCTTAGATAATATCAACATCAAAAAAAGTAGAGAACTCTGATGCATCCTAAGTCGTGGAAGTTTAAATACAAAGTGGGAGATGAGCACACACATCAACATGGAATATTACAAGAGACAAAATCAACTCATGGTGCACTCATATTATTTAAAGTCGATCTGCTTCTTGATATAGAGTTTCCGTAAATAATATTTTGTTGAGGAATTTCCATCATTTAAACAAACATCATTAGGCCAAGCCAAGGAATTGGTTTTGATAACAAATGCAATCCAACATACACACTTGAGTCATGAAATGCATTTGATGAGAGGGATGGCAGTACTCATAATAGATTTTGATAGAGATGAGTTGTTTGTTATGCATCATTGGTTACTGTTGTACTTGCAGCTTGCAGAATACAGTGTTTTATATTAACTGGATACTGTTCTTGACTCCATTACAAGATTTTTTTGGAGCATACAGAGTTAAATGGCTCCAACAAAAAGCAACTTTACAAAGCATTTTGGTTCATGGGCACCACATATACCTTACTTAATGGATATAGAGAATCAATATGGTTCTGAACCTGATAGCTCACCATCCTGTTTTACTGTTGATTGTTCATGGATCACATATGTTCTATAAAGTATATGTTAAGGGGATGGATGCACTTCAGAGGATGTTCAGCACAATTTACGAGGCATAAGCAACTATTCAGTGGATATATTCAATTCCAAATGATGCATAAGTGGAGATATCAGCTCCTGTCTTACTAGAACGATTGGTCAAATTGTTGTGGTCAACAACAATCCCATAAACTATGAATTTCGGCAGCAACAGTGGCATTTACAAGGGTGTACGTGTGTAACGAAAATAAGATGAAGAATTTTATGTTGTGATCAATGTTAAAACAAAGTGCATGGTTAGCGTTACAAATCCAGAATGATGGGGAACTTATACTACTATTTCCCTTGCAACATTATAGTGTCTGGCATATATTTTTGGTGTTCCAAAGAACTGAGAAAATGAAGCAAAATTGGTTGAGTCATGTTATATATGACAGCAAAGAAGAAATTGAAGTTCCAAGTAATGAGACAAGTGGGAGATGCACCAACATATGTCAAACATCAACACTTAACCATGTGAGCGTCGTAACGTGTATAATGAGCATATTGCTAATGTAGATACTTTATTTGGATTATGCACTACTAACTACTTCTGCCTTCAGTGACTGACACACTAGCAGATGGTATTCTAGGGTTAGCAGAAGCTGTCATATATATTCACACTATTGATCGATAACAGAGTTAACTTAAACACTGGTTTCATTAAAATCAAAGTTTTTTTGTGAGTTGTCTCTTTAAGTAGACAAGTTTCACTTATACACAAAGTAACCGATTTTAGTAATTTACTGCTCTACTTGTTCCTACATATCAGGAACTTAGGAATAATTCAAAGACTTAGCTAAAAACAGATTAAAAAACAGACCTAATTGAACCAACTAATAAGCTCCAATGCCTTTAATTTCTTCATTAAACCGAACCAGTTCTTCGTATCTTCCCCTAAACTGAAGACTGCCCTTCGATTTACTTCATTCTTCATGCACACTCCCAAATTGCTTCTTATCATTTCAAATGTTTTCAGCCTTGGTCATGATGTCTGATACTTGTTCTTGAGATGAACAGAACTCCAAATTGATTGTTCCTTCATTTACCAAGTTGCGAAGAAAGTGGTACCTGACATGTATATGTTTGCCCCTACCGTGTAGAACCGGATTCTTTGACAATTTGATGGTTGATTTGTTGTCACACATCAACATAGTACCCTTCTCTTGCTTGACTTTGATCTCTTCTAAAACATTTTTCAACCAGATTGCTTGACATGCTCCATTAGCTGCTGCAACAAAATCAGCTTATGTGGTTGACAGTGTTACAATTAGCTGTTTCTTTGACATCCAGGCCACTGCAGCTCCACTTAGTAGAAACACATATCCTGAAGTACTTTTCATGTTATCAACATCTCCCGCATAGTCATTAACTGCATAGCCAACCACCTTCAAGTCTCCTCCTTTCTTGTACTGAATACCATAGCTAATAGTCCCTTGTATATACCTTATGATTCTCTTTACAACTGCTAGATGTTGCTCATTTGGTGTTTCTATGTAGCGGCTAACTAGATTAACAGAGTAAGTCAAGTCTGGTCTTGTGGCTAGCAAATACTTGAGGCTTCCAATCATCTTTTTGAACATTGTTGGATCAACTGCTTCTCCATATCCTTCCTTTGAGAGCTTCTGTCCAGTTACAATTGGGTTCCTTACTGCATTACATTCTTGCATTCCATACTTTCTGATTATATCCTCAATATATTTCCTTTGTCCAATAAAGATTCCATTTTCATCTTGCACCACTTCTACACCTAAGAAATACTTCATCCTCCCCAAATTTGACATTGAGAAATCTCTTTTCATTGATACTTTAAAATCTTCAAGTAACTTGGCTGAATTTCCTATAAAGATTAACTAATCAACATGAAGGCTCACAATCAATTTGTACTCACGAATAGATTGTGTTCACAATAACATTTGGTGAATCCCTTTTATGAAAATAGCCTTCAATTCTGTCGTACCAGGCCCTAGGTGCTTGCCTTAGACCATACAAAGCCTTGTTACGCTTGTATACTTTCTCCTTCTCATTGCTTAAATCAAATCCAGTAGGTTGTTATACATACACATTCTCCTCAAGATCACCTTGCAGGAAGGCACTTTTGACATCCAACTGAAACACATTCCACCCTTTGCTTGATGCAACTCCTAATATCAACCTGATAGAGTCCCATCGTGTAATAGGTGCAAACACTTCATGGAAGTCTGCACCATGAGTTTTATGGAAACCTTTAGCCACCAAACGTGCTTTGAACTTATCCACTTCACCCCTTTCATTGAATTTAATTTTAAAAACTCATTTGACTCATATTACTTTCGCATGTTCTGGCAGCTCAAATTGTTTTCCTTCATCAAATACCACATCCTTGCTAGTTATGATATTTTTGGTGATGGGATCATACAAACGATACCCTTTTTGATTCCTTACTCACCCCAAACATCACACATTTCACACTCTTCTCATCAAGCTTAACTTGTTTCTCATAAGAAATAAGCACATAAGCAATACTTCCAACTACCTTTAGGTGCTCCACAGAAGGTTTATGTTGGCTCCATTTTTCAGATGGTGTCACATTGTTCAATGCCTTTGTTGAACTCATGTTCAAGACATAGACTGAGTATTGAGCTGCCTCTGGCCAAAATTTTGTTGGAACATTCATGCCTAGTAGCATACACCTAGTCATGTTTAGAATGGTTCGATTCTTCCTCTCTGCAACCCTATTCTGGTGTGGAGTATACTGTCTCTTTATTCTATTCTCCTTGCAGTATTCTTGGAATACATCTGAGTTGTATTCTCCTCCATGGTCTATCCTAAGACAGGCTAGCAATTCTCCACACTCTCTTTCTGCTATAGCCTTAAACTCCTTGAATGCATTGAAGGCTTGAGATTTCTCTGCTAAGAAGGTAGTTCAACAATTTTTACTAAAGTCATCTATGAAATTAATGATGTACCTTTTTCCGCTCTCATATGCAAGAGCAATTGGTCCACATAGGTCTCTATGTACCAGTTAAAGCTTTCTGCTTGATTTACAGACTCCAAACTTTGGTATATTTGATCTGATCTGCTTTCCTTTCATGCATAACTCACACACTTCATATGTAACCTAAGTACCATTTCTTTGTCTCAAAGTTCCTGAAGTCCACTATGACTTAAACGTCCATACCTCATGTGAGAGCTGGATCTCTCACACCAAATTATCGAAAAGTTTACAGAATATTTGCTGAAAAATGTGTTTATTGATGAATTCTCTGAAATTACAATTTGCTTAGAGATTACAAATGAAATTTTTCAACCCCTTTCTATGAGCCCCCTCCAAGGTATTTATAGCATAGCTCCCCTTTAATGGGTTTAATGAGCATTTATGGAGAAAATCTTTGGTTTGAATCTTTCTTCGTAACCGCCGATCTTGCCATAAATGAGGCGTTGACTGCTCCTGCGCGTGCCGGTTCAGCTTGCGCATGCCGGTTCAGCTCTCCGCGCGCCGGTTCAGCTTTCCGCGCGCCAGTTTAACTTTCTGCGCGCTGGTTCAGCTTTTTGCGCGCCGGTTCAGCTCTCCTGATGAGTTTGGCATTCCTGGCGAGCTCTCAGCTTCTCAAGTGGGTTCGGCATTCCTGGCGAGCTCTCAGCTTCCCAAGTGGGTTCGGCATTCCTCGCGGGCTCTCAGCTTCTCAAGTGGGTTCGGCATTGCTTGCGAGCTCTCAGCTTCCCAAGTGGGTTCGGCATTCCTCGCGAGCTCTCAGCTTCCCAAGTGGGTTCGGCATTCCTCGCGGGCTCACCCGCTTAGTGGGCTTTCTTTCCTTGTGGGCTTACTTGCTTAGTGGGCTTTCTTTCCTTGTGGGCTTATGAGCTCTTCGTCTTCTGTAAGTGGGCCCGGGGAAGCCCATTTAATTCTTAATGTCGGGTCAAACTCCGAGAGTCCGACCCGGGGGAATGTACACTCCCACATTTTGCCCCCCAATCCTGTTATGGAAGTTTCCATTGCAGGATTTGAATTAGCACGTGATTTAAGCCTTTAATCAGATTTTCCGTCAATCAGGATATTCTGTAGATCATATCTTCCTGACAAGAATCTTGGCCTATTAATTTCTTTCCTGAAATAATTTCCAGTCATTTTCTTATTTAAATCCTCTCTCCATCATTCTGCAGGGTTTTGTGCAATCTGTTCCTCCTTAAGACAATCTCTAGGTAATTCCACTTCACAATTCTCTCATAAGAATTTTTTGGCTTTTGGTTAGTTTTTCTTTTCTCTGGACTCGCTCTTGAGTTTTCTCTGCATTCTTGCTTGATTTTTCTGTTTTAATCCATTTTCTGGTGATTTCAGTCATGTAAAATAGTTTATTGGGTGCTAATTTTGATCTTTTTGGATCAAAGTTCCACTTTTCTTACTTGTTCTTCATTGTTCTTCAAAAGTTTCCACTTTTCAACAAACTTCTAAGAAATTTTTAGGATTATTCATTTTTGATCCAAAAATTCTTTTCATTGTTGAAGAAAAGTGTTTTTCTCTTTTTCTTTTCTTTTTAATTTATTTTTCCCTTTATTTTCCACACACATTTCTTTTTATCTCTTCTCCTTCTCCTTTCTCTCTCTTCTCCATTTTTTCTTGTTTCTCCTTTCCCCCATGGATTTTTCTTCTTCTCCAATTTCGGGCTGCATAGCCGCAACCCCGAGCTGAACACCGCTTTTCTCCAAGCCGGGCGCGTCCGAGCTGGGTACCGCCACCGCTTGCAAGCCGATTGCACCGAGCCGAGCTAATTTGCAATCCGCGCCGACGGTCCCGAGCCGGGCCAACTCACCTGTCGCGCCGACGGTCCAAAGTCGGGCGAGCCGGGACAACTCGCCTGAGGCGCTGATGGTCTCGAGCCAGGCCAGCTCCCCTGCCGTGCCGACCTGCGAACCGAGAGTTCCACGCCGAGCCGAGTCCCCTGCCGCATCGTTCCGCGAGCTGGACCTGAGCCGACCTGATTCTCCCTCCGAACCGCCCCGTGAGCCAAGCATTCCGAGCCGGGCCGATTCGCCTATCGCACCGTTCCACAAGCAGGGAGCTCCGGGCCGAGATGGTTCGGTCGAGGCGATTGTCGAGCCGGTCGGCGAGCTGGGCACTTTGAGCCGAGCCAGTTCGTGCAAACCAATCTCCGCTCTGCCTGCTGACTCCACCGAGCTAGACCCTTCACCCCGTGAGCCGATTGCGCCATTTCGCAAGCCGAGCCAATCCAAGCTGAGCTGTTCTCCCGAGCCGGCTTGGACAGTTGCCTCTCTTGCCATGGAATTTTTGGTTACTTCTTCAGAGTCGGGTGATACAGAGGTTCTCTCCCTCACCCCGGATCGAGATACTTTTTCTTCACCAAATCCGAGTCATTCTTCTGAGTCGGGATCGAGGCAATCGCTAGCCACTACTCCCTATCGGGTTCCTGATCAGCTTCCTCTATTTGGCCCTCATCCGCAATCCAGGTTATCTTTAGATAGATTAGTAGGATTACAGAATAGTTATCACATGCCAGAGAGCGTTGAACTTATCTCTCCGTCTCCCTTAGAGAATCCCAAGATAGTTAGGGATGGTCTTTGTTGCGCGTACGAGGTTTATTTTAGAGAATGCGGACTCTCATTTCCTTTACCTGAGCTTCTCATCCGCTTTATGCACACTCTTGGGATTGCTTTAGCTCAGATTTGTCCAAACANATCCCAAGATAGTTAGGGATGGTCTTTGTTGCGCGTACGAGGTTTATTTTAGAGAATGCGGACTCTCATTTCCTTTACCTGAGCTTCTCATCCGCTTTATGCACACTCTTGGGATTGCTTTAGCTCAGATTTGTCCAAACATACTTCGTACCATCGTGGGTTTGCAAGTCCTAGCCGAGGAGAACAGGTTCGAGCTTGACGTTAAGTTTCTTATCCGCCTTGAGTCGGTTAGGGGTGTTTGCAACCAACCTGGTTTCTTCTATTCGATCACAAATCCTCGCTGCAACATTCTCTCGGGTTTCCCAAAGAAAGATGAGCTTTGGAAGCGATGCTACTTTTACTTTCCCGTAAACGAGTCGACTTTCGGCCGTCTTTCCCATCTACCTGTTATGGATTGGTCCATTGATCCCGGTTAGCAGAATTAGCTAACATCATTTATAACTTATAGTTTAACGTTATCCTATCCTTTTATAACTCCTGATATCTTTTTGCTTTTCTATGCAGCGCTAGACCGGAAGAAGGGAAAACTTCCACAACTTTCTTGGGATCTTGTGGATTTCATTTGCTCTTGCCGCCCGGAGATGTCCTTGTGGGGATCTTTCACTCCGATCAGGATCTTCGAATCCAACTTGCGACTTGGGATCGTTCGCGAATCCCAGCGTCCACCCTCTTCCGACAAGACCACTGGTTTGTGTGATTACTTTTACTTAAGTTTTTTTTACTTTCAATTGTCTTATTTCTAAGTGACGCTTTTCGTTTCAGTTCCTCACGATTCTTAAGACATTGCAATGACTTCCTATCGTGCCGCCAGAAAAGCCAAGAATGTTGTCGCTCAAGGTTCCAGCATGCCGGCTCATCACGAGGCTCCCCCTGCTGCCCCTTTTGCCCCTGCTGCTCATCTTTCCGTAGGTACGGATAAGGGGCCCAAAAGAGTTGGGAAAGCTCCGATGGTGTCGGCCGACCCTTCGGCTATCGCGAAGCCGGGTCGCCGACTCGTCATCGCTTTGCCCGCTGCTCGAGATTCTCTTTTGCCTGCTGAAGGCGCTTCCTCCTCGCGAGGATCCTTGAAGAGGAAGCTCCCGGAACAAGGGAATGCGAGGGGTGATAGAAAGAGGAAGAAGTACGACTAGGGTTTTGACTACAAGGCGAACAAGTCGATTGTCGCGGACGCGGATTCATCCTCACACCTCTTTCGCCATTTCCGCTTCGAGGGTTGCAAGGTCCCGGCAATTTTGGATCTTCCTGATGAGGTTCGCGACCATTACAAGAAGTTTTCTAGAAGCGTTGGAGAGGTAAATGCGATCCCCCCTTTTTTTTCTTCTTGATCTTCATTAATTTTACTAAATGTTGGTCATGTTTTTCATCTTATGTAGTCTCTGGGTTGGTACAATAGTACCCTTGAGCTTTTTGGTCGCCAACTTGCCGCTGCCAAAGACGGATCCGGCTTGAAGGTTGCGGAAGACCATGTTGCCTTTCTCACGGAGGAGTTGAAGGAAGCTCGCAGTTGTATGTTCGCTGCAATGGATGCCAAGGAGGATCGGACCGAGATGCACGAGAAGTTTAAGATGGTACGATCTGAGTCCTTTGCTTATTTTCAGGAGAAGCTAGCGCTTGAGGCTGAGAAAGCTGCCCTCACCTTTCCTCTCGAGGAGGCAGAGGCTCGTCTCAATGCGCTCACTAGCTCTCGAGATATTGATGCAGCGCGAGCTAGGGACAAGGCGAAGAAAGCGGTTTCCGAGATGGTCCACGACGGGATTGAGCAGGTGAAGCTTCACCTTGTTTTCCAGAGTGCTGCTCGTGACTCGCTGTTGTATCTCCGCGAGGTTAACGCCAACCTCGAGCTTCTTTCGGATATTGAGAAGGGTG
>OVBE01004439.1:2134-23950 GCA_900406425.1 Iberis pinnata | reverse complement strand
GGATAAAAATATGTGTATTAATATGACAACGAAACAAGTTCATGTATTAATCTGGCAGAAGTTTAAGAGTTGGAGTATTTTTCAGGTTTTTTCCCATAATAAAAGTGGAGCTAGTAGAGTTCAACGATATCTGAAGCATTAGTAGTTATTGTTGTACGACAATGAACAGAATACATGAAGAAGAGAATAGTAAAAACAAAAGAGACTAAAATTTTTGTTGTGATAGCCATTAATTTAATTATATTTTTAAAATTATATAGTTTCACAAATATATGTATAAGGGTTGTTTTCTTTGGTCAAAGAGGTTAATAAGTCTTCTTTGTTTAGAATGATTATACATATAGTAACACAAAAGTATTCAAAAATATATATTTTTGTTGGTGAAATGAAAAGTTAATAAATTTTTTAGTATTTAGAATAATATTATATAAACCGGAACGCGTTTAACGTGAGCACGACACGTAAGCAAAATNGAAACTTTCTTATTGTTAGTTTTTTATTTTTCTAAAATAATAGAATAACAAAAAGTAAATGAGTATTATTATTTTAAATGGAAACTACAGAAAAAATATTAATATTATAAGATTAAATTAGNAGATTAAAATAACAAAAAATACAATGTATAAAAAATATATCGATAATTATTTTTCTAATTTTGATAATCAATAATTATGGATATTTATAATTATAATTTACAAAAAATCTAATAATAACTAAATTTTTACTTTAACGTCGATTAGAATATATAATCACTTGAGTTATCATTTTTAAATATAAATACTTTACATTTATCCGCGTATCACGCGGAACCTAATCTATACAAAACTAATATTATTTAATCTTAACGTCGATTAAACTAAACTTTGATTTTAACGTCATCATAGTTGTTATTATAATATATAATAAGATCTTTTCAATCTATACCTAATCTATAGTAAACTTTAATTTTAACGCTGATTTGAATATAATCACATAGGTTATCACTTCAAATTTAAATAATTCACATTTACCCGCGTATCACGCGAGATCTAATAATGGAAAATTTATTATTGTTAGTTTTTTATTTTTCTGAAATAATAGAATAACAAAAAAGAAATATTTATTGCTCTATTAATTGGAAAGTAGATAAATAATAACAGAAAAATATTGATTTCATAATTTAACACAAATTATAAGATTAAAATAACAAAATATATAGCATATACAAGATTAATAGTATAAATTAGAAAAGCAAAAAATATATATACATTTTTATGTTTGTTTAAACATGAAAAGCGCAACATATATTGATATTAGTTTTAACGATTTTTTATAAAGAAACTAGAAATCAAAATAACTAATAATAACTAAACGTTGATTTTAACATTGACTCAAATATATAATAATACGAGTTATCATTTATAAATATAAATAACTTACTTACACTCACGTATCACGCGGGACCTAATCTAGTTTAGAATAATTATATATAGTATAATAAAATTATTTCTCTTTCTTACATAAAATAATATAATCTTTCTATTTATTCCTACTTTTCACTTTTCTAAATTCCTTTTTTTTTTTAACGACAAAAAAAAGATTAACCATATAGAAAATATGAAATCAATATATATTATTTTCTTATATCGTATTTATTTTTAGTGACTAATTTAATTATTTATGATTCTCATGGCTCAACAATAAGTCGTTCTTAGTCACTTCTATATTAATAGGTAAAAAAATATATAGAAATTGGGAGAAATAAATCCATCTATCAATAAGCTTTTGACAACTGTCCAAACACTTGGAAGTTCCTAACAAAGCGTAGCAAGTTGTTAACTAGACATGGCTAGTTACCGACAAGACATGTCTAGTTATCGACAAGACATGTCTAGTTATCGACAAAGCATAACTAGTTTCCTATAAGACATGAACGTTTGTTAATATGAACTAGACTACGGTCGGAATCTATTTGGAAATTATCCGGAAGTTCCTTACAACGAATAAGTCATTGATAATAACGAAAGCCCAAGCCTTTTAATGTTAAGTCGGTTCCGATAAAGATATCTTCCAACTAATAAAAAAGATTCATTTAAATCTATATCCCGAAAGATAGGGAAGTTGTTAAAGAATCTTCTCAATCCAAAAAGCTTAGGTTGAACACTCTTATAAATAGGAAAGGTCTCTAATTGAGAGAGAAACAAGAGAAAAACCTTAAAAAGCTACTTTTTAAGAACCTCCCAAAGAGAACGATCAAGTATATAACGAACCAACAACCTATGACAACTAGATTTTCAAGCGATCAACGATTGGAAGTCGACAAAAGTCCTTAGACAGTTGTTTTTTCTTAATAGATTAAGTTGATTGTAATCTTTACTCATTGATCAATAAAGATACTCATTCATTCACCATTCCGTAGAACTATCTCATTAAAACCGGTTAAATTTTCCCCAAACAGTTTGGCGCGCCAGGAAGGGGAAAGTTAACTGGCTACGTGAGATATGACGGATGATGGAGACAATAACGAGGTTCCTGCTGGAGGTAACTTTCCTTTAGATCTCGCAGCTCAACTAGAGGTACTCACCGCCCAGAATAATCACAATGAAGAAATATTGGCACAACTTGAAGCAGAGAACGCTTCTTTTTAAGAGGTAAATAACTCTCTAATTGCTAGAAGCATTGCTGGTAACATAAACGCTAGATTCCAAACACCCATCAACCCGATGCAACCACTGGAAGGCACCCCGAGAACAACGATCGATGGATCAATGCTTCAACATCATATTGATACACCAGGCACACATACAGAAAAGGTTAACGAAACTCATGTCCCACCTAATTTGGTTATAAATCAACCCACTGAGGATTCCTATTTAAGTGTTGTGTCCTCGAAAAGATTCGAGGTAATTGAAGCACTAATTACACGACTTCCCGGAGTAGCTCCTCCAATCACAAAGAGTGCTCTCAACTTCTATGCGGATACTCTGTTTACGGATGAAATTGCCTTAGTAGAGATTCTTAGGAAGTTCATCTTCCCCTCAATGGAGATGTATGATGGAACGACTGATCCTGACAACCATATAGCACAATAACTACAAGAAATATGTTTTTTCCTTAGCGATCAAAAAATGCTATCGTAGGATAGCATAGTGATTAATTAAATGCTCTGATAGTGCCCGTCATTATAGGTCGGAAACTTTAGATAGCGGATTTAATGTATGCTATAATTATCGAAGTTACGATAGCGTTGTTGAAGATGCAATTGTTTATTTTTATAATAGCATCGTATATTTGTTATTAAAGGTTTTTAATAATAGCTTTAGCTTTTTATATACAATAGCGTTGGATTTGTGTTATAATTTGATTGCATCTATAACAGTTTGTTTTACAAAGATAGCAAACTATTTTTGTTATTATTGTGTTGTAATTATCCGACAATTAATATTATTATAATTATACAATTGAATTTCTTTTGTACTTATAATATATTTTGAATTTTTTGTCAAATAAAAATTAAATAATTTTATTATTGCCATAAAACATTTTCATGTTTACAAAATAGTAGCATTTCCATAATGTAAGGAATCAACCAATAAAAACTATAAAACCTATCAAACATCACCAAGACTTTTTGATTCTACTACCAATAACCATTCACAATCATTTATAACATATATACTACCTCATCAGCATCTTCACTTTCTCTATCATCTAATTCTTGGATAGGCAATGATACGCCAACTAAATCCTCCTCTGTTTCTAACTCATGATAACCTCCAGGCGGTGCTCTCATTACAACATACCAATTTGAAGAATCATCTTCCCAAGAGTAGAAAATCTGTTTTGCTTGATTAGGTAAAATGAATGGATCTTTCAAATATGCTATTTGTTTCATATGGAGGTTCACAAGAGTGGAACCATCTTCTTCCTTCACACCATTACCTTTGTTTTCCCAATTGCATCTATACAATGGTACTTTGAATATGCGGTAGTCAAGAAGTAAAATCTCCTTTATAACTCCATAACATGTAAGCATATGAGCTACTTGTCTTGTATCTCGTTACAACATACTAGTTTGAAAAACCATCTTCCCTAGAGTAGAAAACCTATATGGTATTTCAACTACATAAAAAGACATCTTTTCATCAGGATCAATGAAACGAGAAAATTTATTTAAAAAAATAAAAGTAATCAAAAGATAAAAGCGAGAAAGTCACCATAGGAGACGGGAGTACTCTAGCCTCAATTGAAGCTAGCTGACCAGTCACATTCATCCCAAACTCCCGGCTTACAAGCTCAATATTGTTAAATTCACTGTTATTGACCATCTAATAATAGAAAAACAAGGATACAAAATTAAAGAAAGATCGTTTTCATTCAATAACTTCCCACCTACCTGCCTTTAAGCATCGCATTCACTTGACTTTCATTGAGCCTTTTGGTGTATCGCTGCCTATCAACTATTCAACAGACCTACAAACATTAAAAATAAGCAAAGATCTTTAATAATACCACATAATATTCACATGAGTAAAATATCTGAATTAGTACTATACTTCCATGGGAAAGTAAGCAGGCTTTGAGTCACTCCCTGATTGGATAGCAGGTAGTGATGAATATTTCACTTTATATTTATATTTCTCAGCGAAATATTGTATAACAGTCTCTTGCTGTTGTCCTCTACAGTGAAACTAAAATAAATACAAAAATGTATTAAGATGCTATGAAACCAAAAGATTAATAATCTTGCAACAAGGTAATTAAACGAAACATATTCACCTAAGCTGGCTGATGGGATATTTGATGCAATTGAGGAACAATGGAGTTTCAGCTTTTTTTTAATTGTTTCCTGATGAACTCAGATTCTTCTACTAGTTCATCATCATTTTTTCTCTATTTTCATTCATCTGAATTGGATTATCATCATCCATAATAAATGTAGTCTTGAACAAATCAAATGCCTCAGTTTCTGAATCAACAGTAGTGTCCTTTGTATTAGATCTTTCTTCACCATGAATACTCCAAGAAGAACTCTTATACTTCGTATCCATACCCCTAATTACTAGATGATCAACTATGTTTTCTAATTTTTGATGGCATAAATTTTGGCAATCTCTGCATGGGCAAAGCATATCAGTCGGATTACCCAATCTTCTTGTTGTTGAGATTACAAAATTGGTTGCTCCTTATGAGTACTCGGGACTAGTCCTACATGTTAAATCGCAAAAAATTAGAATAACTATTTCAGTCGGCAAATGAAAGTATTTCTCGAGAGATCTATGTACCTGATACTTGTGCAACCAAATCCACGAGTTCTTCATATGAGAAATATGTAAAGATTGTTGCATATTAGGTTTAGAATTAAGAAGATGGAAATGACAGATTATGTTTAGAATTAGAAACTAAACCTAAAAGTCGTGGAGTCTGTAATTTTTGCGAGATTTTCATATTCCCGGCAAAAGCAACCCGAAAGGAAACAATGGCTCAGATTGAATGAATTAAGTTGTCTAAAAATATCCAACGGTGTATGTTGCATCTCGCTTACTATCTCCGCCTCATATTTTCATTGGCCAGTTTTTATATTACTTTTTCAAATGGTATTATTTATAGGTTCAAAGGGTTTATATCAGTTTAGGATCTACTGTTAAGGTTTACGATTTTGAAATTAAACAACTCAAATGTGAAAACTAAACAACTTAATAAAATGTCAAAAGTTGTTGCNTTATATATATATATATATATATAAAATATATATATATATATATATATATATATATATATGATGAATTTGAGAAATATTAATTATAGGTTCAAAGGATTTATATCAGTTTAGGGTCTAGTGTTAACGTTTACGATTTTTAAATTAAATAACTTAAATGTGAAATCATATTGTTGGAAATATTGGTATATTTAAACATTTAGGTTTTAGGGTTTAGGTTTTAAGGTATATTTAAGCATTTAGGGTTTACGTTTTACAGTATATTTAACCATTTAGGGTTTAGGGTTATCAGGTTAGGAAATCATATTGTTATAAATATTGGTATATTTAAGAATTTAGGGTTATGGGTTTAGGTTTTATGGTACGTTTAAGCATTGAGGGTTTACATTTTATGGTATATATAAGCATTTAGGGTTTAGGGTTATCAGTTTAGGAAATTATATTGTTGCAAATATTGGTTTTATAAAAAAAAAACAAAAAATTGTTTATCTCCAGGTTTTCCAAAAAGGGTGACCTGTACGCCCTTTTGTATCGCATTGTACCTATAATCATATATCAGTACCTTTGTGCGATCCTTTTTACGATTTTGAAATTAAAAAACACAAATATGAAAACTAAATAACTTAATAATTTGTCAAAAGTTGTTGCATGTATATCTAAATGGATATAAAGTATATTAGATGACTTTGAGAAATATTAGTTACAGGTTCAAAGGGTTTATTTAAGCATTTAGAGTTTAGGGTTATCGGTTTAGGATATCATATTGTTGTTAATATTGGTTTCATAAAAAAATAATAAAAAAAAATTTACTAGAAAGGGTGACTTGTACACCCTTTTGTACCTTTGTACGATCATCATTAGCATTAATACAACCAATTTTTCGCATTGGTACACCAAATTTGCTTTAGTTCCTTTTACTGTGGTATTACCATTACCCGGTGAATCATCCAAAATCCGTGTTCACAGTATGTACCGCCGTTTTGATGCAGAGTCGACTTCACTACAGAAAAATAATTGACATAATGGCCAAATTCCTTGCACTCAAGATAGGTCCGACTAAAATAGACAATGCAAAAAATACAATCAATTCCCATATACAACTCATGAAATCCAACCAATACAAATATACTTACTCTCTATTCATAAGAACAAACGTCAGTACCGGCACCCTCTCCATGAATCCCATCGTTGTAACCGCTTGTTCATAAATTACATCGTATATGTACTTTATTCGACCGATTACGTGCACTGCATTGTCAAGATAAGAGCATCCGGATCTTTTCTGTTTTTTGGCTCAGTTTTCTCTGATTTTGCACTTCATTTGTTCTGTATTAGAGTTACTAGATCTACCTAATCCTATTACTATTTCACATTTATATTTTATTTACTATTTACCGAATCTAACATAAACACTAATCACTAAAACATGAAAAAGGTACCGGTTTCAGTAATGTAGACATGTAACCACGATTTCAACCATGAGAACTCTGAGTACTTGATACATCTGGACTCCGTGACAGGCTCGACAAGCCTGATGGTGGTAAACTCATAGTACACAATATCCACAAACGAGCAAGTGTTCCAGAAGAACGTACTCGAGTGCCTCACCAGAAACTTCTATAGCTCGTCGGTATTGCCTTCCTGCATGAGAGAGATGTCCATATTGACGGATGGTAGAAGGGTGCACTAGACGTGGTTTCCATTGTGGTCAGCAATTATGAACTCCCTCACGATCCCGTAAGGGTATACGACATAAAATATTCGAATCACCTTCACCCTGAAGGTATCCTCGCACGTACCAGTGGTGAGATCTCTAACATTACGAACAGCCATTGGCCCATTGTGGATGAAGATGAAAGATGAAGGATGAAAGATCAAAATCTTCGACATGAGAGATGAGATATCAAAATATTTGAGTGATTTGATTTTGTTTAATTTTTTAGAGAGATGGAAACAGAAGCGATACAACTTTTAAATGAATTTATTTGATTTTCTTTAATTAGAATAATTAAAGAGAAATGAGAGAGAAACAGGAGCGACTGAATTTTTTTTATTTCTCTTAGGTCTAATCATGTTCTCCTAGGTAATGATAACTGCAAGTTATAGGTTTCGTGTAGTTGTTATATTTTATTAAATTTTCATTATATCTCTTATCTTCTCAATTTTTTCTATATTAATTGCTTTGGTATTTGTCACTTAGGTATAGATGTGGTTATGGTTAATTTTTTTAAAGTGTGTAGTGCTAAAATTTAACATTACAATTTGTACCATTATTTTGTACTTGTTATTAAGTGACTTGTAGGTTCAAGAAAATACAAACAATATTGTTACACTTGATTCAAACAAACAATAATTTATCATTTGGCCAAGTGACAGTTGACCATATTGCATCAAAAATATATACAATTGTTCCTCTACAACATGAGGTCTTTTTGTTGCTGCTGTCATGCGTTTCTATTTGTACATATATCCTTATAGTTTCTTTGGTTCCCATGCAATTTGATTTATTGATACAGAATAAAAATATATTACAGAAAATTATGCTGAAAGCCACATGGCAGAGGTTGAGAGTTCTATTTAGGAGCAATTAAGTGTTGATTACGTGATTGTAACGGCCTAATGAGCCTATTAAAGGGAACAATATGCCATTAGAGGAGCTTTGCGTGATATTGATTGTGTAATCTTCTCCTTCGTTTTTGAGTTGATTCTTCTCTAAACTCTTCACGAAGTTGGTAAGAGCTTGGTGTTTATATTAAACACTAATATTTGTATTAGTTTTCTTAATAAAGTGTAATTCATTTGTATCAAAGATGTAACGGTCAACTGTTCTCCAAAAATAACAATGGCTGAAACACGCTCTCAAACTTTGCAGATAAGCTCAAGGAATGAATATTCAAAATTGAATAGTTTTTTCAAAACGATATAACACATGAAGATACAAAAGTGAATATTGATCAATTCATTCTGATGATTTAGCTTCTACATGGCATCAAGCAGTTGTACAATCTAATTTTGGCCAAATAGCTACTAGTGATTGTAAAACTTACTGTGGTTGAAAGAAAGATTGAGGAAGTCTTGGATGACCTGCTTGCGGAATTGAAATAATTACAGGAGACAGATGGCATTGTGGATTATCATGAAAATTTTGAGTTGATTCGAATTAGACTCAATATGTCTGAAGATTATCTAATGAGTGCTTATTTAGCATGATTAAGAATGGATACACAAATGCATTTACGAATGTTTCAACCTCAATATGTGAACCAAAGTATGATGCTTAGGTGTTTATATGAAAAAGCTCACCCAAGGAAGAATTCAATCACGAGTTGGAGTTAGAGTAGGAGTAACGCAACATTTGGTCAATAATGAGGAATTTTATAGAATAAACTGGAGATACTTCTGAAAGTGTTAAATGTGGGAAACTCATAAGCTACTAAGGTTCCAAGAAAGTTCTCAACTCATGAGGAGATGAGTGAGAGAAGAGAAAAATGATTGTGTTATCAATGTGATGAGAAGTTCACGCCGGAGCATTATGTAAAGTATAAAAAGACACAATTGCTAATGATAGATGGAGCTGATGCTTTATGAATCTTATAAGGAGGACACATATGTGCAGAATGAGAACAGTAATGAAGGAAAATATCTCATATTTCAGTTCATGCTATGGCAGGAATATCAAACTATGTGACTATGCGGGTTAAGGGTACTCATAATAAGAAAATACTTTTTATCCTCATTGATTCAGGATCTACACATAATTTCATGGATAAATGAGTGCCTATCAAGATAGGATGCCAGATTGTACCAACTAGTTTGAATAAGGTTGCAGTAACAAATGCTAATAAATTGGGTGTCTTAGGAAGAGTGAACAACTTCATATGGTCATTTCATAATGATTCTTTTCAGGCTGATTATATGGTCATACCCATGGGAGGTTGTGATATGGTTTAGGAGTACAATGGTTACAAACATTAGGACCTATCACCTGGGATTTTACTAAGCTCGAAATGCTTGGCCATTATGAGTATTTGGTTATGCCTTTTGGCCTTACTAATGCTCCATCCATATTTCCAAGTCTTATTAAATCAGTTTTTTAATCTTACATGTCGACGAGTGTGTTGATATTTTTTATGATATACTCAGTGATTCAATCAATAGTCATATGTCTCACTTATAACAAGTGTTTTTACTCATGAGGTAGAACCAGTTACATGCTAAAAGAAACAAATGTGCATTTGCAGTCACCAAGATGGAGTATTTGGGTCATTTTATTGAAGCTAAAGGAGTTTCAACATATGCTACAAAGCTTAAAGTTGTGGCTGAATGGCCTAAACCTACATCAACCAAACATCTACGTGAATTTCTTGACTTGGCTAGTTACTATCAAAGATTTTTCAAGAATTTTGGTTCAATTGCGAGACCTTTGACAAACCTTACCAAAAAGATGCATTTAAGTTGTGTGCAGAAGCACGAGAATCTTTTGATCAATTAAAGTAGGCTCTTTGTAATGCACTTGTGTGGGCTTTACCTGATTACAATAAATCACTTGTTGTGGAAACCGGTGCTTGTGGTCAAAGATTCGGTGTAGCTCTAATGCTGGATGGTCATCATTTTCCCTATATAAGCAGACATTTGAAAGGCAGAGAGTTAAATATATCTACATAAGAGAAGATGTTGTTGGCAGTGGTGTTTGCATTTAAGTAGTGGAGACATTATATGCTTATAGGCCATTTCATAATCAAAACAGATCAGAGGTGTATTAAATACTTATTAGAGCAGCGTCTTAATGCGCCTATACAACAACAGTGGTTGCCAAAGTTGTTGGAATATGATTATGACATACAATATAAACAAGGCAAGGATAATTAAGTTGTTGATGCTCTTTCAAGAGTGTAAGGTTCATAGATATTACATATGGCACTATTAGTCTTTGATTGTGATCTTATGAAGAGAATTTAGGAAGGGTATAAAACAGATTCAGTTTTACAAGCTATCATCACTACATTGCAACAATCTACAAAGGGGGAAAAGCATTATTCTTGAGTGCAACAGGTCTTGAGGAGAAAATCAAAGATTTTGGTGCTTCATGATGTTCAATTATGCAATGATATTAGTCAATGATTGCATTGCTCTAGTGAAGGAGGACATTCGGGTAGGGATGCTACAATTATAAGCTTAAAGGCTTGTTTTATTGGAAGGGTTTTCCTAAGGACGTTCACACATATATTCACAGTTGCAGAGTTTGTCAGACTTGCAAATACGATAATGCAGCTTATCCTGGTCTTCTTCAACCTCTAGAGATTTATGATTCTAGTTGGACAGATTTTTCTATGGATTTCATAGATGGTTTACCTCTTTTTTTTTGTAAGAGAGTTATCCTTTTGGTGGTGGATAAATTGAGCAAGGATGCACATTTTGTAGCTCTATCTCATCTTTATACTACTTTTTTGTTTCTTAGGCCTTCTTAGACCATGCTTTTAAACTCCACGGGTTCCCTAGATTATTGTGAGTGATAGAGATGTGATTTTCTAAAGTGATGTTTGGAAGGAGTTTTCAGACTGCAAGACACAATTTTGAAGTACTCTAGTGCTTATCACCATCAAAGTGATGGCCAAATAGAGGTACTTAATCGGTGTTTGGAGACTTATCTACGATGTATGTCCAGTGACAGTTCTTATTTGTAGAGTAAATGGCTACCACTTGATAAGTTATGGTATAATACAAGCTTTCATACAACCATTTGTATGACTCCTTATGAAGTTGTTTATGGTTAACCTCCTCCTCTTCATTTAATATATTTACCAGTCGAGAGCATAGTGGAGACGGTGGCCAAAAGTATGCAGAAAAGGAAAAGCATAATTTTAATATTGAAATTTCATAAACTTCAAGTTCAATATCGTATGAAGTAGCTAGCTGATCAGCATCATGCTGATAGGAACTTTGTAGTGGGTGATTTTATGTTTGTCAAGTTACATCCTTATAAGCAATCATCAGTACTGCTGCGGAGTAATCAGAAACTATCGCCAAAGTATTTTGGTCCTTAAAGATTGTTGATAAGATTGGGAAAGTGGCTTATAGGCTGGAGCTTCCTTTTACTTCTCACATTAACCTTGTTTTCCATATTTCTCAGTTAAAGGTTTTGATTGGTGATGTCTATGTTTTAGATCAATTTCCTTTGGTTTAAGGGTGACGTGCTTGTCTGTGAACCTGAGTTGATTTTGGCAAGAAGAATGGTGCAAAGAAAAGTTCGTGATGCAATTCAAGTGTTGGTGAAGTGGAATAACCAGCCGGAAGATTAATCAACTTGGCAGTTTTACTACAACCTTGTGAAGAGATTTCATTGTTTTTAAGAACCTTGAGAAAAATGTTCTCTAAACAAGAGGGATTTGATACAAAATAAAGATGTATTACAGAGGATTAAGTCAAAAGCAACTTGGAAAAGGTTGAGTGGCCCTATTTAATAGCTATTAAGTGTTGGTTGCGTGATTGTAATGGCCTAATGAACCTATTAAAGTGAACAATACACCATTAGAGGAGTTTGGCATGTTATTGATTGTATAATATTCTCCTTAATTTTTTTTATATGTAATCATCTTCTTCGTTTTAGAGTTGAATCTTCTCTTATCTCTTCACGAGGTTGGTTAGATCTTGGTGTTTACATTGAACACTAATCTCTGTATTAGTTTTCTTTATAAAGTGTAATTCATTTCTATCATTTATTCCTGATTCACCACTATTTTCTGTGTCCTCTCTTCTTCCAGGCATGCGCCTCAGAAGGATCTCTCTCCCGCCGGCCGAACGATGCTTTCCGTCAATTAATTCAATTCTATGGTTTCTTCAGGTTCGGTTTGCACCGACATAGATGGTGTGAAGGTGGTGATCATTAGCGGAATACGGGTAGCTGTTATGGGCTAATGGTGATGGTTTTTGGGTGGGGTTTCACTTGGAAAGGAGTAGGGTTGCATGGCCCTCGTCTTCTTTTTTTTTTCTCATGTGGCTAGGTTCCTCAACTGTTACTCTCTCTCAAAGATTCCAGAAAACCAGGTTCTACGTTGTACGCTTGGATACGTCATCGACACGTTCTTGATTCACGCGTCTTCATACATCCTTCTGCTTATGGCCAGTTAGTCCTTGTTTTTTTTATGAATGTATTAGTTATTTAGTTTTTTTCTTCTTGTCGATAGTGTAATTGTATCAGATCAAAAGGAAAAACCTCATTGGGATACACCTCCAGCGTTTAGCTTCCGTCATAGCACTAAGACATAAAATAAGGATGAAAGGAGAACCTATGACTAAGACATAAAATAAGGATGAAAGGAGTACCTTACTATGTAGAAGGAGTTTCTTTCTTAGACTACATAATCCCTTGAATTAAAAAGTTTTTTTAAGCTTAGATGGTGATGCATAGTTTTCATGATCTAACATATTTATTTTATTTACATGATATTTATTTTTTAATAAACATATCACAACTGTAAAGTAGTTTTTCTCTTATTCCTTTGCGACCCTTAAAAACTCAGAACCGGCCTTGGAACTGATTTTTTAAGTCGCTTTAAGAAGTGCGACGACACTTATGTAAACAGTTACGTAATTGAATTCTTCATAGTCTTTGGTGGGGAATTATCTATGTTTGGAGGTGGAATTCACTTATGTTTTTCTTGAATTTGTGGTCAAAGTTGTGTCTTCGATTATTGGTGTTTTTTCTTTTTTCTTATTTAGCTAGAGGATTCCAAGTTTTTCTAGGTGGGATATTTGTCTAGGTCATTGTTTCCATTTCATTCTATCAACTCCATCTGCTCTATAGGTCACCAGAGGATGGATTTTATTTCTACATGTTAGTCTTAGGAGTTCATAGGTAGTTAATTTCTTTTATCAGAAGCATCGGTTGGAGTAATTGTTGTCGAATGTTATCTCGCCTTCTTTGCTATGTTCTTGTGTTATTGGTTCCTTTGGTACTACTCCATATATGATATGTAGTTGTCTTTGCTAGATGAACATGGTTTTTTGAAAATTAGTTGGTTATTGATTACTTTATTCTTATATTATTGGAGATATTAAGATAATTTTTCATATGTTTTGAGTTACTTTATGTTTCAAATGATGGTATTTTCTTATATTTTTATTAACGTACCTCTATTGTACTTGTATCTAATTATTTTGGAAAAAGTAGTTATTTTCTATTCTATATTAGTTATTTTTTTCATATACTATTATACTAGTTTTTATACTAATATTATAGATCTTGAATTACTATTTTACATTTATTTTATACATTTTTTAACATGTTTTCATTGTTTTATTTACAATTTTTATCAAATTTTTTATATTATTAGAATTTTTATTTGATTTTTGAAAAAAAATTATATAAGATATATACATAAAAATAAATAAAAGTAACTAAATATTTATTAAACTATGGGTCTGCAGTTTACCTGCAATTAACCAAGAGACCTAGTGTCCTGGAAGGTCATTCGGGTAGATCTCCGAGTCGGCTTTCAAAACATTGCTTTTTATCATGTGTGACATTTAATTTTTCGTTTAGATCGTTGCATCTATCGAGTTAATTCTTTATATTAAACACAGTCCATAGTTTAACATAATCGCGAAGGTGACCAAAACATGAGATTTTTTCATTGAGTCACAACAACTCGAGCTTCAAAGAACACGATCAAGTGGCTTCGCCTACCATCAAGAACTACAGTCACAGACATAATCTCAATTAAAATTGCAGCAGCCACTCATTTCCAACAGTTCCTCCTGTTTCAGCAACAAATCACACCTCTTTCGCCTCAACTACTCGCTTCTTTAATCACTTATAAATGCCCATCTCATCATGCTGATTTTTTGTGTACACAGATTACACCCACCGAGATCAAAGATGGACTTTTTAGCATGCCTCATAACAAATCTCTGGGTCCTGATAGTTATACTTCCGAGTTCTTCAAATCGGCATAGCCTATTGTTGGTTCCGATTTTGTTGTGGCTGTCCAATCCTTCTTTCATTATGGACACTTTCCTCGCGGCGTCAATGCAAATCTAATTTCTCTTATCCCGAAGGGAGACGACCCTCACATGATCACGGATTATAGGCTCATTTCTTGTTGCAATACCATTTACAAGGTCATCTCCAGGATACTCGCCAACCAACTAAAAATCATCGATGGTGAGGCCATTGAACCCAATCAGAGTGCAATTGTACAAGGACGCCTATTATTGGAGAACGTCATGCTTGCTACAGAAATCTTCAAAGACTATCATAAGCATTCTATCTCTCCTCGTTCTACTCTCAAATTGGATATTGCAAAGGTTTTTGATACTGTTAATTGGTATTTCATTGTTATTGTGTTACGGGTCATGGGTTTACCGCATATCTTCATTAGATGGATATACTTATGCATTTCAACGGCGAATTTCTCATTCTCAGTCAATGGGAAACCAGCTGGTTATTTTTCAAGTGCCCGAGGCTTGCGAAAGAGTTATGCTCTTTCCCCTTTATTATATGTTATTGTCAATAATGTATTGTTCACGTTTCTCAATGCTACAGCAACTTGTGGACACTTTGGTTATCACCCCAAATGTAGTCATATCGGTCTTATCCATCTGTGTTTTGTGGATGACATTCTCATATTTTCTTATAGAATGCCTGAATCGTTACATGGTATAATGGATGTTATGAATAGCTTCGGGAAAGTATCAGGTTTACAGATAAATATAGCTAAATCATCCACCTTCCTCCCCGCCCAGCCTCCTCAGGATATTTTAACCTCATTCTCTCACTTGGGTCTAAAGCATGACACTTTTTCCATTCGATATATCGGCCTATCTCTCACGACGAAAAAGTTCTCACGCCTTGACTATGCTCCTTTATTGGATCGCCTAAGATCTCGTATGTCCTCTTGGACATCTAAGTTGCTCTCTTTTTCAAGTCGGTTGCAGCTTCTCAAATCGGTGATAATAAGCACAGTCAATTTCTGGCAATCGGCTTTTCGGCTCCCAAAGGCTTGCCTCCGCGATATAAATAGCATGTGTAGCAATTTTTTGTGGTCGGGTTCGCCTACCAATCCTCATATGGCAAAGATAGCTTAGGTAGAAGTGTGTAAGCCTAAAGATGCTGGTTGTTTGGGTATTTGTTCCTTCGAAGATACATTGTTGGTCTTCTCATTGTCGATCATCTGATGGCTCGTTTCTGGTATACGTTCACTTTGGGCTTCATGGATACAACATTATTTTATACGCGATGCAACATTCTGGGACACAACGACATTGGTTACTGGATCATGGATTTGGCGGAAGTTATTACAATCCCGATCCATATCAACAACATATCTCTGCTTCACCATCGGTAATAGCTCTCGTACCTCTTTTTGGTTTGAAGATTTGACCTCCTTGGGTCTGTTGTCTTCTCTTACATGCGAGTAAGGCATTTGAGAGCTAGGCATTCCACATCATGTCAGTGTGGCAGCGGCGGCAAACCCTCGTGAGTGGGGCATTCGCCGTCCTAGAGCACCTGCTCTTTGGAAATTACGGGATCATCTTATCACCTTACCTCTTCCGGATCCGAATGTTGGTCCTCACTTGATTCATTAGAAACATGGACCGAACAACTAAAAATCTTCATACTCGTCCGCACATACACGGAAACAGCTAAGTCCTTCTTATCCTTGAAAACCATGGTCCTCTACTATTTGGTTTTCACAGTCAATTCCCTGATATGCTTTCATCTCTTGGCTTGCTGTACTTGACATGTTCCAATCAGGACATAGGATGCATTCTTGGGGGACAGCCCAACCTTGCATCTTATGTGGAAAACCAGATGAGACCAGCATCTTCGTTTGCCCGTACTCCTTTACGGTTTGGTCCAACCTCACAGCCAACATCCTTCGTCACCACATCTCGCTTGACTGGACCACTACACTCTCTTCCCTACGTCATGGTTCGATCTCTTTGTATGACAGGACCCTACTTCGTATGTGTTTCCAATCCACAATCTAGCACATCTGGAGAGAGCGGAATACTCGTCGGCACAGAAATAATCCACTTCCACATGCTCACCTAACCATGACCGTCACTCGTACAATCTGAGACCGTCTTAACATCCTCCTAATACACTCGCAGTCCCCTTTTTTGCAGCTTCATCTTCGATGGGATTCATTGCATTTCCAGCCTTCTCTTCGCCTCTAGGTAGGGCACATCGGGTTGTACTCTTTTTCCAATGCTGTTTTTATCCCATAGGATTTTCTAGTGTTGGGTTTTAATGAGGCACCGATGCGCACACTCCGTACCTAAAGGCTTTCTATTTTCCCAATTTATTTCGAGCATTCTTTATTTAAGACATTCTTACTTGTAAAGATGAACCCCTTTTTTATAAATAAATTTTAAATTTCATCAAAAAAAAAATTACCATGTTTATTTTTATAAAAATATAAACTCTAACCTAAATGCAAAGTCTTGAAAACCGGATGAATTTCCAGGTCACCGAGTCTCTTGGTCAACCGTGGATCAACTGAAAGACAATAGTTTTGAATATTTTATAACTTTTTATATGTCTAAGTATATTACAAAAATAAAATAACCTTCTTGTAATTTCTAACAGTTTTAATATAAAATTTAGATTAAATAATAAAAATATGATGAAAATGTCTAACGATAAATGTAAACTATTAACTCAAAATCTAGAATATTAGTATAAGAAAATTATTATAATAGTATATGAAAAAATAACTAATGCCAAAAAAATAAAACATCACTATAACCAATCTTTATTCATTATTTTATAATTTTCATCGTCTTTTTTCGGGTGGCTTAGTTAAATCTAGACCAATGTCTATAAATTCAAAAATTATAGTATATGTTCGTCAAATATATATTTATACAAACATAGTGTTTATATACAAATAAAATATTAATTTTACTAATTAGTTTCAAAAAATTTATTTTTATTAATTAGTATATTGATTTAGTCCTTCTAATTAACCTAGGTCATGGTTTAACTATAGTTTTCCCCAGCTTATATTAATTTTTAAAAGAGGCGAGATTTTAGATAAACCCGACATGGATCATCGGGTCATCGTTTTTTCGGTTCGACTACGAGTTCGGATCGGATTTCAAAACACTGCCTAAATGCTCAAGAAAAGCCTTAATTTACGGTTCTTGGTTGGGATTATACTTTTTAGATTTAGTCAATTAGATAATAAAATATGTTGGAAAAAAACTCGTGATATATATATATATATATATATATATATATATATATATCACTGGTTTATATTATCTTTATTTATGAAAAAGCATTTATTGCAAAATTCTTTTCCTCGTTCTCTACAAATTTATTGCATAAAGGTTTTCATCATTTATTATTCTATTTTTTAATCTGTATATATTATTTGAGATACTAAATTATTTGTTGTTGAACAATTGTACATCCAGTGCTTATTATTGAAAAGGATAAATCTAAAATAATAATATATAATATATCTATAATATCATAAAAAAATCTTGTATATTAATATCATGCACCGAGTACTCACTCAATTTTAGTTGAACATTTAAAAATATAATCATTGATATTTGAGAGGTTCTGCATTAAAGTCAAAACTGTTATTTTATTGATGTAAACCGTATTAAATAAGATATTAAAAAATAACACATGTACTAAATGAATTGCACATAACCTGTAACAATATACTAGATTTTAACTCTTTTTTTCCTTTCTCTCTTTATTCTTTCTCTCTCTCTTTTTTCTCCATGAACTTCATATCAGAGATTTCAAGAGACGGTAGAGAAATAATACGAAGACCCACAAGACACCGCACCCGAGCCACACCGCCTTGCACCGCGACTCCCGGGTTCGACGGTGAGTCCAGCGCCGGCGAACTCGCCAACAGATCCTTCTCCCGAAACAAGACAAAGCTTTCAATCTCTCCTCTTTCTTCAGATTCATGCGGTTATCGAAGGTGAGAAGCAGCAAACCGGTAGAAATTTCTCGCCAAATCTACTCCACAGCGGTTCGGCAAGGAGGACGACGAGGTCTCGGCGGAAAGAACCTCAAGGCGGCGCGGGTTCTGTCCGAAGGAATCATCGCCGCCGAAAACCTACTTTTTTCGTCGGATCTAGTCGCGGCACTCTCGATCTCCTCCTCCTCATTTTTCTGGTTTCATGCATGGGTGACGGTGACGAACCTGTGTCACCGTCATTTTGGAGTCGTCGGCGGGTCACTAGCTTCCGAGCGGCGTTATATTTAAAGTATTACACCAGATATAACACCCAATACATTTATCAGCCCAAAACCAAACCCCAAAACAAAAGCCTTAATTTAAAAATCAAAATCGGATTGGGCTAAGCTAAGGCCCAAACCAGGCCCGGGCCCAAGAGTGAAAACCCTAGCAAACCCTGGTTTCTGAGGAAAACTCCTCAGCCACCGCCGCCATTGATACTCTGTGGATGCCACCGGATCAGGATCTCTGGTGACCCAATGGCAACTTCGAGGCGAAGTCGACTCAGGACCATCGACGTAGCCCACCCAAGATAGCGTTTTGGAGAGGAGAGGAACCCGATTTTATCATCCACGACAATCAGGGGAAAAAAGAATAGATTTCCGGTGAGAAGGGGAACCGCCCAGCGCCGTCGAAACTGGAATCGCCTTACCCGCCGCCGCCGACATCCCCACGCAGTCAGCTGCTAGACACGGCGTCCAGAACCGCCAGATCTGGGCTTTTTCGCACCTCGAGGTTCCATCTCCCGATCTACGCCGCTCCTCTTGCCGAACGCCGTGGCTCCCTCCGGCCTAAGAGGCGCCACCGTTGAACAGCTTCCCTCCTCCGGCTATCCCAAGGTGATTCTGAAATATAACATGGCTGATGTTTTGCAGATTTTGAGAGAGCGACGCATGCAAGGAGGACATGCCGGCGCTGGGCTCACCGGCGTGCCCAGAACATGGTGCGACGGGGTTGTGTTCAGAAGTCGGCGGCGGGAGACTCCGTACGCTCCACCATTCCCACACCCTCCGTTAGATCTCTGATAGAGAGAAGGTGAGAGAGAGCGAAGAGAGAGAGAGAGTTTGTATATGTTACACTAAATTTTTCCAAAAGTAATATAAAATTTTAAAACCATTATATTAGAAAATGCAAAATTATACTCATAATAACAAAGTAGAACTAGTAGAGTACAATAATATCTGAAGCACTAGTAATTGTTGTTGTACGACAATGAACTGAATACATGATGAAGAGAATAGTGAAAATAAATGCAACTACAGTTTTTGTTGTGATAGCCGTTAATTGAAATATATTTTGTAACTTTTTATGAATGAGCGTCTATATAGTTTCACAAACATGTGAATAAGGATTATTTTCCTTGGTCATAGAAAGGCTAATAAGTCGTATTTATTAGAATGATTATACATATAGAATCCAAAAGTATTAAAAGAAATACATTTTTGTTGTTCAAATGAAAAATGAAAAGTTAATGAATTCATGTTGTTTAGAATAATAATATACAGTATAATAAAATTATTTCTCTTTCTTAGATAATAGGAATATAATCTTTCTATTTGTTCATATTGTTCATTTTTCTAAATTTACCATAAAAATGGTGATGACCATAATATAATTCCCTCGAATCAACATATAGAAATATGAAAACGATATATTTTATTTCCTTATATCGTAATTTGTTTTAGTGACTAATTTAATTATTTTCATTCTCATGGCTCAACAATCGACTTATGTTTTTAGTCACTTTTATTTTTATGTGTAAAAAAAATATAGAAATTAGGGTAAATAACACTAAAATAATTATTAGTTAACTGAGTAATTATGTTGGGGAGAGAGATGGACTTTCCCGTGTAATTTCTATTCTGTTTTCATCTTAACATCTTTGACCATAATGTACATTTCTTTTCTTTTTCCCCTTTACCTTTTTTTCATTTTTTTCATTTTATTCTTAAACTCCATTCATTTTTTAGATATCTTATTATATAAATCCGAATGCGTTTAACATGAGTGTGACACCCAAGCAAAATTATAATTAATAAGGTCGTAACACGTGTCATTGTTAATTAAGATCATGACATTTGTCAACGTAGTATTTAAACTAATGGAAACTTTCTTATTGTTAGTTTTTTATTTTTCTGAAATAATAAAATAACAAAAAATAAATAAGTATTATTATTTTAAATAGAAAGTACAGAAAAGTATTGTTGAATCAAGACTTAAAAATAGGTTTAGGTCTTAGATTATGTGGGTAAAAGATCTGAAGAATTTCATATATCTCTTAGGAATAATTACATGGGTATTTATAGTGAAAATACATGCTTAAAACCCTAATTACATTATTTAAACCTAATGGGCCACGAGCTGGACAGGCCAACTCGTCAGGTCGGCCCATCTAACTTCTATCTTCCTGGGCCCTTCTTCTTTCGTCACGTCGGCGCCTAGCTGGGCCTTGGTCGAAATGGGCTTTCAGAGCAGGTGCTAAACCTGGTATCAACAGTTAGTCCCCCCCAGGTCGGCGATGAAACTCCAAATCGGCGAATGACCTCCTGAATAAAGTGCATTTCGGCTCAGGCGCATTAAATGCTTCATAGGCTTTATCGAATCGTCGCTATATGCTTTATTGAATCGTCGCTATAGGCTTTATTGAATCGTCATCATAGGGGAAAGCTAAAGAGTCGCACCACTTCAGTTTCCCATGCGCAATCATTACATGCCTCGGTAACCGTCATCTCTTCTGGGTATAAATACCCCCTCGCCACTTCATATCTTCACTTTAAGTTTCAGAATTCCTTTTGCAGGTAGAAAATCGCTCTCCCTTCTCTCTACTTTCTCTCTCTAGGATTTTAGTTCGGCGGTATCTAGGTCGGTAATTATGTCATCATCTCGTACCAACCCTGCTGAGTCTTCTGCTTCTCGTGACGACTTTCGTAATGACGAGGTAGAGGAGAACTTTGAGGAACGAGTTCCTCAAGGCAATTGGGCCACTTACGATGACGACTTGACAGGTCTTGCTCCTACAAAATCAACCCCCAGGTCGCTGGAAAAACTTGTTGCCGACTTCTCCTTTTTAAACGGGATTGATATGAAAGTCCCGGAACCACATCAAAGGCCTTGGGATTGTCCCCC
>OVBE01004438.1:0-22837 GCA_900406425.1 Iberis pinnata | reverse complement strand
AACCATTGATCTATGAGTTGCATATGTTATGGGCTTATGGAGAACAAGCATATGACGTGTCTTTACAACATAATTTTAAGATGCGTGTGGTTCTTATGTGGACTGTAAGCGATTTCCCAGCGTATGGGATGCTATCTGGATGGACAACACATGGGAAACTAGCTTGTCCATATTGTACCGACAACATTGATTCCTTCCAGCTGAAGAATGGACGGAAAACTTGTTTGTTTGATTGTCATAGACGGTTTTTGCCCCCGACTCATCCATATCGTCGATCTACTTCATTATTTACGAAGAAGAGATGTGTTGACGGTCCACCGCCTGAATTAGATGGTACACAACTATTACGGCAAATGAAAGATTATGGTGTTGAAATGACCAATGATGCAAACGTTGGTGGGAATGGACACGTAAATGTTGAATGGAGTGGTATAAAACATAATTGGCACAAGAAAAGCATATTTTGGGAGTTTCCTTACGTGGAAACCCATTTGTTGAGCGATAACCTAGATGTGATGCACATAGAGAAGAACTTCTTCGACAACATTATGAACACTGTGCTTAATGTCCAAGGAAAGACGAAAGACAATTTCAAGTCTAGGCTAGACTTGGCGGATATTTGTTCTCGTCCTCAGCTTCACATTACAGATGATAGAGTTTGTCCAATTCATGCATTTAGATTTTCTAAGAATGAAAAGTCTGAGTTCTTTGACTGGATAATTCATAGAGTCAAATTCCCCGATGGATACGCCTCCAATTTAAGAAATTGTATTGATATCGGAGAAGGCAAATTCAGTGGGATGAAGAGCCACGATTGTCATGTCGTTATGCAACGCCTACTCCTTTTTGCATTTGAGCATCTCCTGCCGAAAGATGTCCATGAATCCATTGCAGGTATATTACTTATATGTTATAAATTTGTTTCACTTACTAAGTTATTTACTTGTACAGCGGTCGGGGCATTTTTCCGCGACATTAACCGACGAACACTTACCGCATATGGTATTTCCATGTTACATGGGAGTATACTAGTGATCCTTTGCAACTTAGATACGATTTTCCCACCGTCTTTCTTTGACGTTATGGAACATCTAACGGTTCACCTTCCACTTGAAGCATAACTTGGTGGCCCAGTTCAATATTGGTGGATGTATTCTTTTGAGAGGTACATGTTCCACGTGAAGAAGAAGGTCAAAAATCTTAGTAGAATCGAGGGGTCTATTGTGGCACAGAGCATCAATGAAGAAGCCGCCAATTTTGCGGAATATTACTTTCCAAGAGATGTGGCAACGAGAAGCCGTAGAACAAGTCGACATGACGATGGTGGACAACATCCTTCGTATTCTGCTTATGTCCCGAGTTTGTTCCAACAAATTGGGCGACTTAGCAGAAAAGGCAAGACTCGATAACTTACGACGGCTGAGGGGAAACACCTACATACTTACATCCTCAGCAATTGTGAAGATATGTTTGAATACAAAAAAATCTCCAAAAACCTCTCAAATCCGACAATAAAAAACCACTCAAATAGCCAATCCAAACTCCTGGTAAGTATATTAGGTGGATTCAAGTGTTTATTGAAGTTTTAATCGATTTAAACGATTAGTTTAGGAGATTTTAGGTTTTTAGGGAAATGGATTGTTTTTTTATTTCTTAGAGATTTTCACATATAGATGTATTTTTATATTTTTTTTTAGGAATATGGATTTGGATTGTTTAAGGATTTGTTAGAGATTTTAGGTTTAGGATGTTTTTATATTTTTGTTAAAAATTTGGATAGTTAGAAATGTTAGAGATTTTAGGTTTAGGATATTTTTAGTGATTTTAGGTATTTTTAGAGATTTTAGATTGATATTTAGAAATTTTTGATATATAAAATATGATTTAAATTCATATTTATAATATATAAAAAATTTAAATATAAAATGATATAATTATATAAATAATTTAAAATTTAATTTAATTTTGAAACTAATAACAAATTTGAATGACCATAATTTTAGAAATTACGGTTATTTTAGATATCAGTACATGACTTTCACGGATACTAGGGTTCCGGTGGAAGGAACGTCCTCCGGAGTCCCGTCCACACCGGTTTACCAGATGGGTTTTAGTACACCCCCGACGCAGCCCCATCATCCACCACCACCGCAAGATCCGCAGGATCTACCGCAGAACGTCCCTTGGATGCCGATCGAGGAGTTATTGCTCCAACCGGGACGGAAGCGATTGCCTTTCTTGGATCCTTCGTGTCGAGATGGTACGACGTGGTTTCAAACTTCCGACAACGGGATCTCCAAGTGCATCGCGAGGATGATCCACAACCTTCTACGACATCCCTACCCGAGGTATAGAGATATGCCACCGGAGGATCGGGCGTATTTGTTTTACTGCTTCGCGGTAAGAATCTTAATTTTTATGCGTTTGTTAATTTTAGATTCAAATTATAAGTTGATGAATTTAAATGTGTGTTTTATGCTTCTTGATTTCAACTGGAGCCCTGCAATGACGCCTATAGTGCAGAAGGAGTTCAAGACTAGGGCCGGAAAAGTCTTCAGCAACCATGTGTACTCCTGGAAGGATACGTGGATGCACGAAGGAAAAAAACATTCTCAGATGCCCGATGGACGCCTACAGGGCTACATTACACACTGGGATAAGGAAGGGACGTAATGCTTATCAGTCCAAAACCGGGGCAACCGATTAAGCCAGCGTGACACAAAGGGGATCGCTACGACGAACTCGAGTTCGAGAAGTTCATTCACACGACATGGAGATCTGGTAAGTATCCACATTGAATACTAATTTTAAAATTTCATACAACATCTAATTATAACATTCTCATTGTTAAACAGAGACAGAAGACTGGCCGTGATCCAACGCCGATCGAGATTATAGAGGATCTCCACACCAACAAGAAGACCAAAGAGATTCAGGATCAGGTAGCTAAGGAATTGGTGGAGACGGCTAAAAAAAATTTCATAGAGATCCGATCATCTCAGATGACACCAGAAGATGAGGAAATCGACTTGGATACCTAGTACTCCGTTGTCTCTGAGGTAAGTAAAATTTAAAGTAAATTGCATATTATTTCAATTTTTCAATACTAATACAATGCTTTTTCTTTTGTTTCAGGTGACGAAGAAGTCGAAGGGCCGCATCTACGGGTTCGGGAACATGTCTAGCTACTGCTTTCCCGGAGCAGGATCTTGACATCAAAGGGATCCTGTTAGGGATGAGGAAATAAGGAGAAAAGAAGAGGAGTTGGCAACGGTCAAACAGTAGATGGCGGTTATGCAAGCGGCACAAGAGGAACGCGATGCTAAAATCAGACATATGAGAGAAGATCAGATGAGGATGCAACAGGAGATGGATGCGAAGATGGAGGCCAAGATGGATGCGTTTATGGACCAAATGGCGAGACGGTTCGGGGGGGGAGGGGGTACTTGATAACATATTTATATATTATGTTTTGTTTATTTTAGAATTTGACAATGTTTTGAATTTTAATTTTATAATTATTTTGAATTTTAATTAATTAATTGAATTTTAATTTTATTAATTTTCAAATTTAATTTTATAATTATTGAAATACTAATGAATAATTAAATAATTTAAAAACTGTTTTTTTTAATAACCGTAAGAAATTGCTGACGATTATACTGATGGAAACATTCTGACGGCATTACTAACGGTTTTATTTATGACATAATTACCTGTCAGTAAATCCGTCAGCAACTTTCCGTCAGTAATCCTGTCAGAAATTTCTGACGAGATTACTGACGAATTTAAAATACTGACTATTTACATCTGACGTACGAAATCCGTCAGAAATCCGATAGTAAGGATAGTTTCTGACGGGTCTCTGACGAATTTGACCGTCAGAAATCCCGTGTTTTTTTTGTAATTATGGCTAAGGGATAACATTAGAGTTTTGGATGTTTACATGGCTATTTCAAATGAAGCGGAAGAGAGTGGAATACATATAGAGAGTGTTGGTTTATTCAATAGCGAGGATGATAAAATGGGGAGTGAAAGTAGAGGTTATGATAGTGAATCATATAATGAAATGACTAGTTTCTCGGACGATGAAGAGAAAGCATGATTCTTTACTAATGAAAAGTTTGTAAGTAAACAATCGTTCAAGAAAGTTATCGATGCATATGTTGTAAATGAGAAGAAAAATACTGGTTATTGAAAATCGGAAGCTAATATAGTTTCAACAAAGTATATGCATGTGAGTTTTTTGTGGAATATTTTAGTTATTTTAAAGAGTAATTGTGACAAGTTTGTGGTTACGAAGTTTAATTGTGTTCACACGTGTGCTTACGGTGAGAAAGTTAAGCTTACGGCCTACCAAAAGCGTCATGATATGTTTCTTGGCGATATAGGGGTTAAGCTTATGACCTACCAAAATAAATTATTTCATACGCAAAACATAGAAATTGTGCAAGACATATATCTGCTAACTTGAAGAAAAGGAATTCAAATCTACTTAGAAAGCAATTTTTGGAAATTTGCAAGGTCGTACACCAAGCCACAATTCAATACAAGTATGGAGGCACGTAATCTTTTTATCTAAAGAAACATATGGTTTCGTCACAAATTATAGTGCTTTTCATTGGTATAGATTTATTTCATTTTTTGCTCATATATGTACACAATTTTTTTCTTGTTGAGTTTGAATGTTACCTTATATTCTATTTTAATTTTGCAAAGTGTACTTCTAATCATATTTAAAGTGTGACTCAATAAAAAATAACATGAAAGAATCTTTGAACGTTCGTATATCTAAAGAAAGGAAAAACAGTTGTTGAAATGTTTAAGGAAATAATTAGATAAGTAATGAGAAAGAATAAATTTACATTGCAAAATATCAAGGATCAATAAGAACTAAAAGCAAAAATGTGACTGAAACATGAAGATCTTATGCACTTCAATATTTTTTTTTAAGTTGTGATGGTGGATGGAATGACATTGCGAAGATCTGATGCACTTCAGTGCTTTTAGTTCTACCAATTTATTATGCCTATGTGGTTAAGAATGCAACCACCCGTTGGAGACACGATCTCCATCTGAAAGTGCTGCCTCTTGTCTTGAAAGTATAATTAGTAATTGATCTCTTCTTATCTAAATATGTCGCATAATCTAAATAAAAAGCCTAACATGTTTGAATTCTGAATCCTTATTAAATGTTAAACTATTATTGATTGCACCTTTTAGATACCTTTTAAATCTATTTAATTTCTTGCCAATTGTCAAAACCGAATTTACTCATAAACCTTCTAACCACGCCAAGTGTGTGTGCTATGAGGTCGTGGACCAGCGATGGCCATAAAGGCTTTCCATTGCGCTTTTATGGAACCTCTAACATCATTCTTGATTCAACTTCAAATTTTGATTGACTTTGGCTTCTTTGTTTAAATTATAAGCGAAGTGGTATGTTCACTGGCTTGTAATCAAACATATTACAAGCTTTTAAATCTTTTCTAAATACTTTTTGATAGAGAATCGAAAGTTAAGTAACTTTAGGGTTTTGAGAAAGATACCCTCTTTCTCAAGGATTTAAATAGTCTTCGCTGTGCTTATGAAAGCTTGTTTTCAAACACCAAAACTTTATTAAAATCAATAATGAAATCAAAACATAAGATCTATTTATAAAGCATTAAACCTAATGATAATAGGAAATCTAAAACCTTATCTAAAATAATTAAACAATCGAAAATTTTAATAAAAATAATCAAGAATCTTCTAAAGAAAACCATGTACATATCATGCGAAATAAACCACACCCTTGTTGACTTGCAATGCAAGTAATGATAAATACCAAATTAAAATGTGTGCTACATCATGTCCCACTGGGTAAGAGAGGATTCGTCTCTAAATTCAAAGCCTCATTATCCCCACGATAAAGCATCAAACGTTTAACGTTGAAAATGTTAGCAGTCTTCATATGATTTGGAAGCTTTAAGCAATACACGTTGAGATTAGTTCGCTACAAAACTTCAAGGGGACCAATCTTTTTCGACTTGAACTTTTTATACTCGGCGATAGGGAAACAATCTTTTGTAAGATGCAACCAAACCAAGTTACCTGGTTCAAAAAGAACCTCACATTGTTTGCCATCCATAGCTAGCTTATACTTCTCGGTTGCATCTTCTAAGTGCGACTGTGCCTTACCGAGAATGAGTTGAAGGTCCTGCACAAAATCTATTGCATCAAATATTTAACGTTGAAAATGTTAGCAGTCTTCATATGATCTGGAAGCTTTGAGCAATACACATTGATATTAGTTCGCTACAAAACTTCAATGGGACCAATCTTTTTTGACTTGAACTTGTTATACTCGGCGATAGGGAAAGAATATTTTGTAAGATGCAACCAAACCAAGTCACCTGGTTCAAAAAGAACCTCACACTGTTTGCCATCCACAGCTAGCTTATACTTTTCGGTTGCATCTTCTAAGTGAGACTGTGCCTTACCGAGAATGAGTTGAAGGTCCTGCACAAAATCTATTGCATCACCATGGTGATGAGACTTTTCTGGAAGAGTTGTAAGGTCGAGAGGAAAACGAGGAACTTGGTCGTAAACAACGTAAAATGGGCTAAAACCGAGACTACGGTTGACTGCATTATTATGTGCACATTTAGCTTGGCACAACTTACTATCCTAGCCTTTGATATTATCACCAACCAGGCAACATAAAAGATTACCTAAAGAGCGATTTGTTACCTCTGTCTGACCATCTGTCTGAGGATGATAAGCGGAACTCATGTCAAGGCTAGTGCCCAAAAGCTTCCATAAAAAAATGCCAAAAGTGACTTAAGAAACAAGTATCACGATCAGAGATAATAGAAAGAGAAAGCTCATGCAAACAATATATCTCGTGGAAGAAAAGAATTGCGACATTAACTACATCAGCTGTTTTCTTGCAAAGAATAAAATGGGCCATCTTTGAGAAACGATCAACGAATACAAAGATGGAATCATGACCATGTTGTGTTCACGGTAGACCCAACACAAAATCCATACTAATGTCAGTCCAAGGCTGAGTAGGAATCAGTAGAGGAAGATAAAGAACTTCGTTGGTAGCTTTTCTTTTAGACCACTGACATATTCTGCATCTTTCGACAAAGTGCTCAACATCGCGACGCAATGTGGGCCAAAAATACGACACGAACACTAGCTGAAGAGTTTGATGACGGCTAATATGACCCTTGTAATGGATTTCACCAATAATTTTGTAGACGTAAACTACAATCTGGAAAAAAATGCGGACCCCTTTGAATAAGAAACCATCAGGAAATGTATAATCCATGTTGAATCCGACGGAGACATCAGTGAAGATACGACCAAATAAAGGGGCTGAAAAATAAAGATCAACAAAGCTGGAAAACCTGGAGAATGTAGTGTGTATTGTTGTAAGCAGGCTATGACGTCGACTAAGCACATCAGCGACACGGTTGAGTTGTCCGGCTTGTTGACATATCGAGAACGTAAATTACGGCAGGTTGGCAATCCAAGAAGCGTGTCGTGAAGAAATCTTTGCTTGACGATCTAAGTGGAAAATGGTATCATGATCTGTGAAGAGTATAAAGTCGCGATGAATGAGGTAATGTCGTTGATGTTTGATTGCTTGAACCCTGTGTAAAACTCAAACGTCATAAGTATTGTAACGTAGTCTTGCACCTTATAACTACTTGCTATAATAGCCAACATGTTTTCCTAGTTGGCTAAGAACGGTGCCAATCCCTAATTTTGAAGCATCAGAGTGGAGCTCAAAGGGTTACGAGAAGTCGGGAAGAATCAAGATCGGTGCCATCGTCAACTTTTCTTTGATCACTTCAAAGGCATCTGCGGTGTCAGAAGTCCTTCATATCAAATACCTTCATCAAACTGACTTTCAAACTTTGAATCACATCATAATCTTTTGGAGCCACTAACAAATCATCCACATATATCAGTAGTTTGGAATACATTGTAATCTTCATCTGTTAACAATGCACTTCTTGATTTGCCACTAATTCTTCCTACTTATTAAAACATGATTGTGACATCATGATACATGTAGGTGAATCGTACGTCTTTTAAAAGGAACAAATGGGTACATCCACTTATATTGGACCTAACCACATAAAACAACATCAACAGGAAGGTGCACATGTTAATGTTCCATCACATCAAAAACATGGAGGGGATGTTTTTTCATGACTGCAAAGTTTCACAATAATATTTGCTTTTAATAAGGCTATGACTTCTGTCCTCAAAATTTTGTAGATATGTCCTGAACGAATAGTTCAATATCTACACAAATATCATTTTATGTTAGAAAGAAAATTAGAGTTAATTTTTTATTGATACCCTCAAGTTTTGATCGAAATATATTCACTGAAAGTGCACATCAAACACATTAGTATATTGGGGGATCAAGTCCACAAAGACCAAACTTGTACTATCAATCTTATAATATAATATGGCTAGGAAAAAATAGATGTTGTTTGTAAGTAATTTCAAAATAAAATGGTAAATAAAAATAAAGTAAATCAATAAACTAAAACGCTAGGTTTTAGGAAATCAATAGGTATTCAGATTCAACAATTCAAATTATCATGCAAGGATTGTTGTGAAACTAATTCCCAACTCAAAAATACAAATTTTGATTAATCTCCTCTTGAAGTATTAAAATCCTATGTTCGAATTACTAAAGACAAACTCTCGTCATATTCATATAATTCAAAAATGCATTAAGTTCAGATTCGATATGTTCATAAACATCTAAGATAATACTCTCGCAAGCAAAGACACTTATTCATCCATACTATGTCGAATTTCTAAACCAAAATTCTTTGCGTTTATCAACCCAATATCATGAACTAGGTGATCAAGCTAATTCAGACATTAAGAACAAGTCTAGACTAAAAATCTAACAAATCTAATCATTTTTGATAACCCTAACTATCAAACTTGATTTTCTGAGAAAACTCTAAAAACTAACTATGAAACTAGTCAGACCTGTTCAGAGAAACAAGCATAATAGATTCAAAGATAAAAAATTGCATAAAATAATAACAAAGATTCAAAAATCTTCTCCAAAAGAAGTTCAGGTTTTGAACCTCTTCTCCCTATCTAAAACTAAAAACTAATGTGTAGAAAATAATAGTAAAAAAAATGTTAACCTAAAAATAAGTTCTTATTTTATTTTTAAAGAGAAAACGATATATGGAAAAAATGAAATCTTCTGGGGACCTTCCGTGCGAAAATTGGGCAAAATATATTTTCCATGCACAAATTGTAAAAACAGATTTTTGGACTAATCGGTCTGCTGCTTTTGGGTTTTCTAGTGACTTTGGACCGATCGGTCTGGCTTGGACCGATTGGTTTGGCTTGGACCGATCGGTCTAGTTTGCACATGATTCTTCTGCGAGCCACCTTAACCAGTCTTCAATAGTTCGTCATAACTGTTGATTTCACCATTGGACTGAGAGTAAACAACCTTGTTATCAAAGCTAATTCATGTGGCTATTGTGTGTCCGAATTTCAGCTCGATCCAACGGTGGGAACATCTTCAAACATTAGTAAAATTCTAACCCTTATGTCAGATTCTGCATCAGCATATGCCTATTTGCATCCAAAACGTCTCAAAACACCTCAATCTTCTCCAAAGCCACTTAAAACTTGAAAAGACTCGATAAAGGACTAAAAGACTCTAAAAATACACTTTGACTCGTTAAAAAACTTTAAACGAAGTGGTAAAACCACGTAAAACTGAATATATCAACTTCTCCAGACTTAGCGTGTTGCTTGTCATTAAGAAAGCAAGCCAAACTAGGAGATGAGGTTTGAAAAGGACAAGACATGAACTCGCAGAATCTCAGAAATCCCAAGCCTAAATACTAATATCCAAAGACACCAATCAAAGACTGTTATCATATCCAAAACATACAACACCACTTAGCTAAACAACATGCCTCCTACTTTAAATTCTCGATCAGTGAAACCATTAAATCATCTCTTTAGATTCATTTAAGTACAAATAGATGCATTCTTACATATATGGTATCGATCATCCCAATAATGTAGGCTTTTTTTCAGGATCGCCATACCAAATGTAGCATCAACAACTTCTTATCCATTTCCTTCTCCTTTTCTCACTTCTTTTATTTTTTTTTCTTTTCATTTTGCTTTCTCTTTTATTTTCTAAGCTTTGCTTTTCCTTTTTTTAGCAGGAGGTTTTATGGGACGAGGAAAGAAATTTCGAGATCCGCTGTCAATCCCTGTTATACCTTTTTGAAGGGAAGGAGAAGGGGATCGGGATCATAATGAAAGAACTCATTTAAAAGGCCTTAAAAGAAAGATACTTATCTCAAAGTATACCAACACCATAAGTAGAGAATTTAAGATCACGTTAGTCATATTAAGTTAGAGCTAGCGTTGAATCATTAACAGTCCAAAAGTCAAGAACTTTCACAAGCATATAGTCAGCAAATGGGATTCTGAACCAAAAACAACGACAAGTTAAATCTCAGCAGTCATCACATATTCTGGTCATGATTCGTTCGACTCAACTCAATAAAACCAAAATTTTTGAAAATTTTCACCAAAATGATTAAAAATCTAAAAAAAACAAAAGATAACGTTAGTAATCAAACACCCTCCCCAGACTTAGGTCACACCCTTCCCGTTGTGAAAATAAATCAAGAAAGGGATGTAAACTGACTCAAATAAAAGAAAAAGAACAAGAAAATAAAAACTAACTTGGGTGGGTTGGCTCTCACCAAGCACTTATTTAAAGTTGTGAGCTTGACTACGGAGAACAATATACTAATCATGAGAATTAAATGGCTGAGCCAATGCACATTTAGTCCTTCTCTTGTTGGTGCAATAGAACATATGCACAAGGAAATACAATCCTGTCCATGCCAAAAAGACATTTATCTCATCAAAGAAGTTAACTACATATGTAACATATATCATGAATTGCTCAATGATTACTAGAAGCTCATGAGAATTAAATGTATAAGATGGAAAAAACCAACTTCAGTTTTAAACGAGTTCAACACAAAGTACTCAACTTCATCTCCATTCATTATGTAAAGCACATCATTCTCACTTCTAAAACTCATCTCAACCTTAGGATTTTCTAAATCACTCAAGATTTTATCAACACCAAGCACATCTCCTAGGAAAGACTTTCTAAGAAGTGGACTAAATTCATCATGCATTGAAAATCTTAACTTGAGATCATGAATGTCATAACATATTCATTATAATTCCAAATAAGTTTTTCAAACCACATAGTATCTAGCCTTTGAGACTCACATATCAAACCATAACATTCATCAATAATCATGTGTGTATGCAAACTAGAAGTTATATCTTCAATGCTAAGCATGTGACATAATTCTTAATCATGAGATTCAGAGTTAAACTCAAATATACCTTCTAGTTGGTTTAGTGTAACCCAATATATTACATCTTCAAGTCTATCATCTACCTTTATCTCTTCAAATGTGAGATCTCTTCTCTCAAGTGTTGCTCGGTGTAAGAGGATGTTTAGTCGAAGCGTCAAAGCTATAACTCTCCTTGGTAGTGTTGGATATTCTTTATAAAGATTATCCAACTTTACTTTTTTGTTCTGGGATAATCACGTTCTCATCAACTGGTTCCTCCTCATCTTGAATTTCTCTTCGAATGTGTCATCCTGGTCCTGTAGCCAATCATTGTGTAATTCAATGCCATCACCTATAAAAAATTAAAAATTATGAAACTAAGAGAAAAAGAAAAACTTATTTTTCTAGACTAAACTTTTATCTTAAACTAATAGGCAACACAATTGATCCCAAACAACGACGCCAAAAACTTGATACACTCGGGTTTTAATCCAAATAAATGCACTGCAAGTGAACATCAAACATAGTAGTATATTAGGAATCGAATCAACAGAGATCAAGGTTGCAGTATCAATCTTAGAATCAAATCTAGCTAGGTGTTAGAAACAAGTATTCAGGTTCAACAACTCAGATTATCATGCAAGGGTTATTATAAAACTAATTCCCAATTCAAAAGGAAAATATAGATTAATCTCCTCTCAAAGTATTAAAACTCTATGTTCGAATTACTAAAGAAAAACTCTCGTTGTATTCAGATAATTAAAACATGCATTAAATTCATATTTGATATGTTCATAAACATCTAAGACAATATTCTCGCAAGCAAATACACTTATTCATCTATACTAGGCCGGGTTTCTAAACCAACCTAATATCATGAACTAGGTGATCAAGTTAATTCAGGCATTAAGAACAAGTATAGATTATGAATCTAACAAATCTAATCCTTTTTCTTATAACTCTAACTATCAAACATGATTTCTCTGGAAAATCCTTAAACATAACTATGAATCTACTCACACATGTTCAAAGAAACAAGCATCATAGATTCAAATATAAAAGAAAAAGTTGCATAAAATAATAAAATGATGGTTCAGAAATTTTCTTCAAAAGAAGTTCATGATTTGGATCTCTTCTCCCTCTGCAAAACTAAATGCTAATGTGTAGAAAGGGAAAAAACGAAATTAGGAGAAAAGAAATCTTATGGGGACCTTCTGTGCAAAAATTGGGTAAAATATAATTTTCGTGCACAAATTGTGCAAAATGGATTTAGACTTATCAGTCTGCTGCTTCTGGGTTTTCAAGGGACTTTGGACCGATCGGTCTGGTCTGCACGGACTTCTTCTGCGAGCCAACTTGACCAGTCTTCAATAGTTCATCATAACTTTTGATTGCAGTGTTGGATTGACCTGAAAATACCTACATATGAAAGCTAACTCATGCGGCTATCATATGTCCAAAATTGCTCGATCCAACGGTGGGAACATCTTCAAACATAAATACAATTCTGACCTTTTTGTCTGATGATAGGCTTAGAATTTAATCCTAAAACTAATACTACAGAGAACAGATCACTATAGTTCAATCCACAGAGACCAGACAACACACAATTCAATTCATTCTCAAATCAAGCTAAGATGGAATAAGTAGATTGTTTCTATTTGAATCAAAATACTAATTAAATAAAAAGGTTGTAAATCCAGAGGTAGTTAGGTTTAAAATTCAGGTTATCATGCAAGGATTTTCGTTTGAAAATAGTTCTAACCTCAAAAGACAGAAACTAGATTAATCTCCACCCAAAGTATTAATCTCTATATTCAAATTACTAAAGACAAAGTCCCACAAGCAAATGCATTTACTCATCTAGATTAGGTCAGATTTCTAAACCAAATCCCTTTGTATTTATCAACATATTATCAAGAACAAGGTGATCAAGCTAATTCATACATCAAGTTCAAATCTAGACTGAGAACCTAACAAATTCAATTCCTATATGAATAACCCTAACAATCAAACTTGATTTCCCTGGGAAAACCTAAAACCTAACTTGTGAACTACTTAGACATTGCAAAGTAAGAACAAAACAATATCAAAGAAGAACACATCATAAATAAGTATAGATATATTTAAAAAGTTTAGAAATTCTTCTCCAAATACAAGGTTCAAAGATCTCTTCTTCCTTAGTAAAAGCTCAAAAGTTGTAAAAGCGTATCTAATAAAACCTAAGTCATAAGGCTTTTATAGTTTAAAAAGTAGATAAACAAGATAGGCTTGAGAACTTTGATGTAAAATTGGGAAATCTTCTAATTCGTCTCGGCCAAAGGGATCGATCAATCTCTTGCATAATCTGCTCGATCGAGTTGCAAAGTGCACGATCGATCTCTTATTCTGAAACTTTCCAGGAGCAAATGCCCGATCGGGCAGTGGGACGCCCGATCATGCACTTTTTAGCTGATGTGATCGATCGATCTCTTCGTTCTGCAACTTAGCGAATTCTTCTGATTTTCTCCAAAATGCATCATTTGCTCCAAAACGACCCGAACACTTAGAATCCTGAAAATATACTAAAATTGCAAGGAAAATGCTCGGAATAATGCAGAATAGCATACACAAATGCCCACTATTATGCATTAAAACCGAGTAACATCATCTGACTTTCCATTTGCATATGCTAATTTGCATCAAAAATATCTCATAACACCTCTATATTCTTCAAAGCCACCTAAAAGCTGAAAAGACTCGGTAAAGGACTACAAGACTAAAAATACACTTTGACTCGATAAAAGAATCTAAACGAAATGGTAAAACCACGTAAAAACCAAGTATATCACTTATTCAAAATATTAAGTAAGAGCATCATATTTTTAAAATATTTGTTACATGAAATTGTTGTGTGAACTCTTTGATAGCTTGCAATTATCCACATTGACCCAATGTGAAGACTTCGAAGCATATATATGGACATTTAGTATCCATTTTCAACCATGTAAGATAATGTAAAGATTGGAACGAGTATTTATCGATCTCGTGTAAGCTCTAAGTCTTGACTAATGTAAAGAAAATGAGGATCCACCCTTGATTTAATGATATTTTTCCCTTGAATGTTCAACAAAGTGTTCATGAGATTGGCAAAGAAATTTTGTTCAATATGCATAAAACCAAGGTTATGTCTTAGAAGTAGAATTTCCTAGTATGATAACTCCCAAAAATACCGTTTAACCCAATTATGATAAACGGCATATCCTACAATATCTTGATCAATTGTTCATGTCCATTGCCTCCACAATTTACATTTTGGAATAGTCCTTGTATGTAGTTTATGCTTTTGTGTTTGAATTTATTCTTTGTGCAACCATGATGGAGGATCATCATGCTGTGTTTTTCCTTTAGAAAAGCTTCTACATTTCGTCTGTAAAGATGTTTTTTAGGAAAAAACGTTCGATAAAATCAAACTACGAATGTTTTCTATCATTCATCAATCAAATGGTTTTTTCTCACCTAGACAATGTGGACAAGCTAACTTGTCATGCATCATTCATGCATAGAGTATATCGTATGTCAGAAAATCGCTAATTGTCCACATCAACACAACTCGCGTCTTGAAATTTTGCTTTTATAACACATCATAAGCATAAAAAATATAATCCATAAAATTTATATCTTCAATCAGCGGTTGTAGATAAACATCTAAGCTATGCTTTGGATGATTTGGCTCTAATATTAATATAAAAGGAAATAAATATTCTTTTGTATGCACTTCTAGAGAGGTAAATTTTATGGGGTCACTATGAAGGGCCTAACAGAATGTGATTGTGGGTTCATACCAATTGGGTTAACTCCATATGTTGACACGCCTACACAAAATTACGACTCTCAGAAGCAAACGAGGGATATACCTTTAAAAAGTGATTTCATGCTTCTCCTTCTGAGGGGTGATGCATTTCTCCTAAACTAATGTGTTCCATCTCATTTGTGATGATTTCATGCCTGACTAATATAATCAGTTCAATTGATCAGTAATGGGCAGATAAGCATCCTACGTTTTGGTACCTTTTTTCCTCAATCGGCCCACATTCAATTCATACTGATATTTTCTTCAAAATTGACATTGCAACAACTCTGATTATTTTTCCTTCCAAAATAGCATACAATTATCCTCGTACACATTAATCTTATGGCATGGTGATCCTAGAGAATGCATCAACTTCTTCATCTCGTAGTACGAATCTAGAGCTTTATTAGGTGAAGGAAGAAAATCTTTAAACATTTGAGATATTTTATACATGAAAAAGCCTCTACAAAATTGAAATTGGTCTTTCACTTCATCACTTTTGAACTCAAGTACAATTGATATTTCGTTTTCATATCCTACATTACGAAGTTAATGTGCTTATCTAATGCTTGAAAAAAAAAATGATGACTTCTTTCCTCATCGATTAGTTTAGGGGTGGGAAAAAACCGATATACAAAGAACCAAACTGAACAAAATCAAATTGTAATATTTGGTTCTAACCTGGACCAAATTATGATATTACTCAAATGGATATCAAAATTTATTATCCGAATAACCGGAATTGAATTCGATTCGAAATACCCAAAATAACCAAACTTCACCAAAAAAACAATATTTTTTATTAAATATAAAATATACATATATTTAAGTTACACAATTTTGATTTAAAATATTTTTATTTTTTATTTTTGTTATGGTTTTTTGGTAAAAAATCAAAATAGGAACCGATATACCCAAATAAATACTCAAAAAATGAAATAATTATTCGAATGGATAAAAAATTTACTACCCAAATTACTGGAACCAAACCCAAATCGAACCAAAAATTTAGAAGCCAAAACGAACTCTAACTAAATTTTAAAAATACTAGATCTTATATTCCTATATCAGAACTACCCGGAACTTGAAAGAACCTATCCAAACACCCAGACCTAGATTGGTTCATGCATATTATCGGGAATCACACCACCATGAGCTACAATATCCACGTATGCATTGATGAAGAATTTTGTCCAGTGGACCTTGAACATTCGAATAATCAATTCGAACTTCTAGTTCTACTTGGTGGTGACTTGTTAATGATTCTCCATCGTTGCAATAATTTTCTCCATAGTGTGAGCATTAGGACGCTTTTGATTCTTGTACTTTCTACAAAGACAAAATAAGTTATTTTCTCTACAAACTCATATGAGATACATATTTCTCAATGTGTAACAGTTAATACATCCATTCTCTTAATTTTTAAAAATTAGAATTTTTTTGTTATATTTTTCTCTCCACTCCTCAGCAATGTGGAGGTACAAGATTATTATTATTTTTTTTTGACAAATAGGCACAACAAGATTTTTTTGCTATTAGGAGTATATTCTTTGCACGAATAGACTACTTTGATGAGAATATTTTTAACCACATCTAGCCATAACAGTTTCATGACTGATTTTGTTTTTCTACGAATAACCATAACATTTTCGTGACTACTTATCTTAATATATATCATATTGCATTATATGATGAGATTAATCAAAAAGGATAATATAATTATGAACATCCACAAAATAGTTTTTGCTATTAGTTAGAGAAACAATGATAGTCATGTCTAAGATTGCCACAATATTTTTATGGTAATTTTGTGGCTAAGTTTTATGCGAAGCAATTGTGTCTAATTGTGATTTTATCTTCAATGAAACCAAAATAAAAAATTGTTGCACATTACTTTTGAGTTAATCCCGACATAGTTACAAATTTTATACGTGGATAGTTTGTGATTTACAAACTTAGGTACGAATATATCGTATCTATTTTGTAACCATGAACTCTTTTTCTTATAATATATATATGTATGAGGTCCTATAATTTCCATGATGTCCAATGATTTGTAACTATCGTTTACATCACGCTTTTGTAACTATAAATTCCATGATGCCCAATGATTTGTAATTTGCTGTGCAAAAGCAATATTATAGTGGATTAAAACCTAATTATCAGAATACAAAGTTAGAAAATATTTTTCATAAATTTTAAATTGTTATTTTCCGTTAGGCTACGGGGTCTTTGACCAATGTTCTACTGCTTAATGGCTGGTCTCTGCGGTAGACCAAAAATTGATTAATAATGAGTATTTTGACAAATCTTGTGCTATTTTAGAAAATATTGGTATTGGAATAGTTTATGAAAACTAATTTGTGATTTAGGTAGTTTTTTGTTGGCAATAATATTCATATTAAGTTACCAACTTTGCCCTTAGGAGTTAACACATTTTTCCTTTAAACATACCAAAAAACAATATAAAATTTTTTAAGAATGAAAATAAAATTTTTCTTTATTTTTTCTTCACTTTCTACTTTAATTCTTCTTCATCATGAACAATAATACTTCACTCAAAATTCATTGAAGAGAACATGAATAGTAATAATATGTTATGGCAAAGATGGTTGTGAACTTGATGATTGGTAGTTGGTAGATTTAATTAATGCACATTAAGTTATTTGTGATTCTAAACTCGTTCATGTTAATTGCAAAGTTGTATTGGTGAATGAATTTGATTCACATGAATCATATATGTGCACGTTATTGTTCATTGAATGGTGAAGTTGCATCTGTAAATGAAATTGATTCACATGAAGCTAATTAGTTTCAAATATTATTAATGTGAACAGTGAAGTTGTAATATGTGAATGAAGCTAATTCACTTCTAAAAAATGTGGGCACATAAAATTCTGATATGAATGTCGAAGTTGTATATGTGAATGAACCTCGTTCATGTGAATCTAATATATGCTCAAAAATTATTCATGTGAATGAGACTGTTGAATATGTGAACTAATATGCCTCTCATTTTTTTCACCGTCAAAATTCTCTCAATCTCATATTACATATGACAGCTGCAAACAGCTGCAAGGTTGGAACCCTATTTCTATCGGGCTCGAAAACCAAAGTACCCACATATGTTGCCTCTACCGCTGACGACGCTGGCCGGAGACCTTTTCTTTTGTTTTTCTCGGCTTTTTTCTCTACTCCCTCGGCTCTCTGATTTTTGTCTTTGTTTTCGGTTCTATCTCAACATCCTTCAAAGAAACCCATGTCTTTCTCGGCTGTCGCGTTGCGACGGTGTTGACAAGAGACATGAGTCCGACTTTGGGTTTTGCTTTGGTGTTTCTCTAGGTGCTGCATGTCCTTTTCTTTGGCTCTGGTGTTTCGGTAGTCAAGCCTCTATCATGGTGTTACAAGGACGTTTAAAGAGATGTTGCTGGCATCGGTCCTCTGATCTCCCCTTCAACGCAAGGTCTGAGGTCTTGTGGTGTTCGGAGTTTGGCTTTTGGGTTCGTTGGTTTGGTTTTTAGCTAGCATCTCAGGTGGCTTTCACTCTGTTGGCTAAGTTACATTTTCTCCTTAGTGACTCAAGCTTTCTGATGAGAACGTTGATCAACACGTTACTCATCACTATGTTACTCATCAATCACATTTAGAAGAAAGTGTAGAAGAAACAGAGGACTCCAGTGCAGAGAAATCAGAGCGAGTAAACCGGAGCTCAATTCGCATAAAGAAACCCAATCCTCGGTATATGGATTGAACCGGTTCATCAACTTCTTTTACTTAATTGTTATTGCTGTAATAAATCATTGAAACAGAATTTCCTAAATCTCAGGAAAGACTAAGTCATGATATCTCCTTTCCTATTTTTATGTTTGTATTTGCTTCCATGTTTAGGAACGTATAGTTCATTTTGCTTCTATATATATGAAAAATCCAAAAACAATGGCAGAGAAATTTGCCCGAAGTATTGAGTTTTAAAGTTTCATTGATCAACAAAGGTAGTTCTTGAACAAGGACCTATCATTGGTATCAGAGCATTGTTGTTTGCGGTATTCTCGTCGAATCAACGCCGAAAACTGTACCTATTCACCAGAAAATATTCCACCACGAAAGAACCAACGCACCATGGCCAACATGAAGGAACGGGTCAGCGAATTGGAGTTGACAATGGGAACAATTCAGGATGAATTGCAGAGAATGGGTGTAGGAATGGCCGAAAGATTTCAGGCAATGGAACATTCCTTCAGACGAACTCTCGAGGAATCCATGAATCAGTTATCCAATCGCTTAAACCACAGCCGTATTAAAGAGGGAGGTTCTGCGCATAATCGCCGGAATTCCGGTCATCAACCACCACTGTACCAGAATGAGACAGAGGACAATCCCTTTGCAGCACCACCACCAAACGGACCACCATGTTTTGTGAAATTGGAGTTTCCACGATTTGAAGGAGGTGACCCAACTAAGTGGATCAATTAGGCTAAGAAATACTTTGCTTATCAAGACATGAGAACAGAGCAACGGGTGAGCTTCGCTACTTACCACTTAACTGACGAAGCTAATGAGTGGTGGCAAGCAATATCCAAGGCTCGCATATTAGATCCTCATCAGACTACATGGGGAGAATTCGAGGAGGAGCTTTGGACTCGTTTTGGTACGCTTGAGGGAGAGGAATTTGATGAATCCCTCTCACATATCCGACAGAAGGGGACTCTCTTAGAGTACCAAAGAGAATTTTAAAGGTTGAAGAACAAGGTGGATGGATGGACCGAAAAGACCTTAGTAGGCGCTTACATGGGAGGTCTCAACCTACAGATTTCTAATGGGATTAGGATGTTCAAACCTAAGACATTGAAAGAAATCATTAATTTGGCAAGGTTGAGGGATGACCAGATCCAGAAGGAGAAACGGTGGAGCACAAACCGCAGCTACCTCGATTAGAATCGTCAAGTAGTTGTGCCCAACCGCTATCCCCCACTTAAGAGTGCTTCGTCTACTGCACCAGCACCAATAACAGTTCCAAGATGGCTCATCTGGGATGAAATGAAATGGAAGCGAAGCTTAGGACTCGGTTTCAGTTGTGATGAACGGTACTCGTCGGGTCATAAGTGCAAGAACCCGTAGTTGTTCATCATGGAGGGACTTACTGATGAGGACCGTGAAGAGTCTCACGAGGTTGAACAGAAGAAGTCAAAGCCAATGATCCCGAGATTACGTTGCACGCATTAACAGGTTGGGATTTCCCACAAACGATTCGCATTCCAGCCAAGGTGCGAGGTAGGAGTCTGTTGGTCTTGATTGATAGTGGCTCAACTCACAATTTCATTTGTGAGAAGACATCAAAAGCAGTGAATCTACCATTGGTACCTTCAAGTCCATTCACTGATAAGGTTGCGAATGGGTCACCAGTCCGTTGCAAGGGGCGACATGAGAATGTGACACTCACCATGAATCATCACATAATCACGACCACCCTCTATGCACTACCATTAATGGGACTCAACATAGTCCTCGGAATGCAATGGCTGGAAAGTTTGGGACCTAATCTCTGTGATTGGAAGGCCAAAACTATGCAGTTTGACCAAGGTGCTGAGGCTGTTAAATTACAGGGACTGCATCCTCAACCTATCCTCGAGACAGACCAAACTGGAGCATTGATCATAAGATCACTCTGAAGGAAGGGACCGATCCTATAAATGTGAGACCATATCGATATGCCTATTTCCAAAAAGAAGAAATCGAACGTCAGGTACAGGAGATGATGAAAGCAGGGATTATACAAACTAGTTCAAGTCAATTCTCTTCTCCGGTTTTACTTGTTAAGAAGAAGGACGGATCATGGAGGTTCTGTACATATTATAGAGCCTTGAATTGCGCTACTATCAAAGATCGGTTCCCGATTCCCACCATAGAAGACACGCTCGATGAACTCCATGGAACCGCTTTCTTCACCAAACTTGATCTTACCGCTGGATACCACCAGGTTAGAATGCATGAGGCAGACATTCCCAAGACCGCGTTTCGAACACACAACGGACATTACGAATACCTTGTGATGCTTTTCGGTTTATGCAATGCTCCTTCCACATTCCAAGCATTAATGAATGACATTTTCCGACCCTTGCTGCGCCAATTCGTTTTGGTTTTATTTGATGATATCTTAATCTACAGCCCAACTTGGAGTGATCATATTCACCATGTTCAGCAAGTGTTTACGATTCTACGGCAACACCAATTGTTTGTCAAATTGAAAAAGTGTGAATTTGGTCAGACAGAAGTGGATTACTTGGGTCACGTAATATCAGGTGACGAAGTAAAGGTAGACACGGCGAAGATCCGGGCAATAAAAGATTGGCCTGTCCCCACGACAATCACAAAGTTGCGAGGATTTCTTGGTCTCACAGGCTACCATCGTAAGTTCGTACATGATTATGGGATCATTGCCAAACCTCTTACAAACCTGTTATGAAAAGGGAAGTTTGTGTGGGGTTCAGATGCAGAACTAGCCTTCACTAAAAGCTCAAGGAAGCTCTGACAACCACGCCGACTCTCGCCCTCCCCGATTTCAGTCTTCCTTTTGTGATACAAACAGATGCTTCTGGTGACAGAATCAGTGTAGTTCTGTCCCAACAAGATCGTCCAATTGCTTACATGAGTACGAGTCTCGGCGTGACCAAACAGAACTGGTCTACGTATGCGCGAGAGATGTTAGCTATCGTCATAGCAATTCGCACTTGGCGTCCATACCTGTTAGGTCGCAGGTTTATAATTCAAACATACCAGAAGAGTCTAAAGTTCCTGTTAGAGCAGCGAATTCTTACGCCGGAACAACAAAAATGGATGGGAAAGTTGGTTGGGTAAGATTACAAAATTCAATATAAGATCGGCAAAACGAATTCCGCAGCTGATGCATTATCGCGTGTACAAGGGAGCCCATGCTTACACGCCACATTCACGCAGGGAAAAACTCTATGGGATGAAATTCGGGAATTGGCTCAAACTGATTCCTATTTACAGCGGATTGGACGATTAGCAAAAGACTCACCTGGGCAGCCTTATTCTTATAGGGGAGAGTTCATTTGTTATTGAAATAGGATTGTGCTTCCTCCTGCCTCACCATTGGTTCGAAAGCTTCTATATGAATTCCATACCACACCAATCAGCGGTCATTCGGGCGTTTTACGAACATTCAAACGACTCTCCAAACAGTTCTACTGGCCGGCCATGCATCGGTCTGTCAGGGAGTACATCTCCACACCAATCAAACAGCACACACTTAGTTTGCAGTTTCTTGTTTATACTCTGAAAAATATAAAAGCAAAGTCAACTCTGTAAGTAACAAAAAATGTATATAATTATGATTGAAAAAATAAAACAATTTTTACTCTTGATACTGAATTTTCTCCTACTTCACCTTCTGGTTTCTGCTATATTAAAACTAAATTTAGAACAATTATAAAGAATAACACTTATATTAAACATTATTATTATATATAGCTTTCGGTAACCTGTCCCTTCAATAGTGCAAGTTCTTCTTATAACTCATTCACTTTCTTAAGCAAGGGACACTGCTTTTCTTTCATATCTTCTATACATTTTTTCTTCATCTGAAGGCAGGCTA